>JAYJMH010011814.1:0-22979 GCA_036873815.1 Phacellophora camtschatica | reverse complement strand
ATTTTTCAGTGCGTGAATACGTGAAACGCTAAAATATTGTGCGTGAATGCGTGAATCGTAACCCCTATGGGGGGCCCTTTACGGTGACCTTGATTTGTTTGCACCACATTACGTGTGAACTTCTCGAACACGAACTCCCTTAACTTAAACTCCCAGTTAACTCGAACTGTTTAACTTCAGATCTTGTCGAAAATTCGCCGTCTCTAACAATTTGTTATTCCCCATTAGAGTCTGAGATATCAGGATTTTCACGCAGAGCTTTTTGCCGCGCGCACGACCGTATGCGATCGACATTCAGTCTAAGCATGTGTACTTGGTAAAAATTCGCGGCCCTACTAATATACGACTCATAGCATTGCAGTAAAAAAACTGGCTCTCTTTTTGACGAACTTTGTTTTAAAAAAAGGTAGGCTAAATTGCGGACTGAACTCAAGGGCAATTGCAAAAGGCCAGATTCCCGTGGCAAGTCAAGGCAAAAACACTCAGCCATTTATTGCTCCCGCAAAGGTTCCTTTCCGGTAAACGAGGCTCCGAGCTCTTTTGGGAGTCGAGGATTCAATTTTTCGACGTTTTTATTTTGGGAGAAAATTGTTCAAAGCAAAGGCCGAGGACTGTAAAATGTTTTCTTTCACGATCTTTATTTTGACTATCTTGCTTTTCCTTTCTTTTTTTTTATAAACAGATCACAATGAAAATTTAAAGCGAGACTCAGGTATAATATGCTCAAAGCTGACCTATTATTGAATTCGAAAATTTCGTGGTTTACCTCGTATGTTATGCATTTTAATTGTCTGTTTCGTCAGGGATCGGAAAGAAAAGCTTATTTTGGGCTTAAAGCTTGTAATTTATTGCAATGAATAACATCATGAACAAAACATCTGCATTTTCTTCTTGCGATTTCGAAATTTTTCGTGCGGCTATCTCAAAAACATGGAATGTAGATATAGTCCACGTTCCATATTCCAACATTTCATACTCCATCCTTTTTCGTGCTATTGATTTTTGCGAATTTTTATATTTTGAAGTCAAATGTTCTCGTGAGAATATGCAGTCTGTTGTCAAACAGTATATAAATTGTCTGGAATTGTCAAGTTCAAACGGTGTCAATTAATAGGATTGGCAAAGGACACTTGTTTTTAAAAATAGCTCTTTCAGGGGCCGTAAAATGCCAAGCTTAAAAATAGCAAAAATGCAGCTTCGCATACCTAATAGGGAAAACATTTTACCTGAAAAACATTTTAAATTTTGCTGCCATTAATGTCCTGTACAAGGCGTAGCTCAATTCCTTTTCAATTCGCAGAGATTTATTGTTTTATTTTGTTCCCAAAAGATTTGACTTTTCCATCAGTTTTTATGTTTATGAATTTTCGCGTTTGAAATTAAGATAAAAAACTTATGGGGCCTTTTGCAGAACTTCCCTTTTGTTCGTTTCGTTCTCAACAAAAATATGCTAAAAGGAAATCTTAGTATTCTTTATATGTGCACAGAGTATCCGCACGAAATCTCTGGTGGCAAAATCCTATAGTCTGAAGAAACGTTGACTATACGTCTAGTCGAAGGCTGGCTGATTTTTCTTGAATATCTTTCAAGTGGTCTGGCGGGTAAGACACGATATCTCTTGATGTGGCATCATAGTCAAATTCGATGTTATGAAAATTTGGCAGGGGGTGCATCGAATGTTATTTCCTGAGAAAATCTTCAAATAATCGGAAATGTAGGAGCCGGGAGGGACACCATGGTACCCCAAGCTTTTGCAAATGTCGTTTGCCATTTTGAATATAGACAAAGGTGCCCTCTCGAGAGTCATGCCCACCTCAAGCAAGAATTGCGGCTTACTCATAGCATTCCCTCGATATGGCATTCCCTTAATATATTGAGTACGAAATAAAAATTTGTGATTTGGCACAAAATAGACTTGAGGCAAGTCTACCAGACTGGCTGCACCAGTCGCGTTGTGGATTCAATTTCTTGACTCAAACAAGCGACTAGTGATCATAAAAAAGATGGCCAAATAAAATTCGTTTTGTTTCAGGAAAAATGCCAAGTCAGCAATCACATTGTTCTCTGTCGCTTCCCTTAACTTCGTTTAAGTGAAAACCAATCAGATTTGGCCAACATTTTAAATTTGATTGGTGCGATGAGACTAAAAGTTGTTTGTCACACGTTTAACAGTTCGTTTGCTGGCATTCAGCAATTCAATTCAATCACCACAAAACGATTGGTGTGGCCATTTCAACAAGTAAGTCCCTATTGATAGAAGTGGCTTCAAATTTATCAAAGAACGCTGGAAAACAAGGAACTCTCGCAGTAAGATTGACTGGTTATAGATAATATGAGTATTATTATCTCCATGGTAATGAGCTAGGCTATTACAAAAGTCATTGGTTTGCTCTATGAAAATACAGGGAACTTATGTAGTGAATCTAGTAATGAGTCACAAACTTAAATGTTAAAGGTGGTAACTGTTAAAGGTGACAATGACGCGAGGTTTATGCAAGTCTACTTCTTTCCAAGAAATTAAACTTTTACCATAGACAAACATATCAAGTTCTTTCTTTACTTTATTCCTGACAGAAAAAAATTGAAAGTCAAGAAACTCAAACTGCAAAGAATCAAGAAACTTGAGTTTTAAGTTTACCATCGACTGACCCAATTTTATAATGATAAATTTTGGTTATGGGTTGGTTATGCAATGAATGAATTTTGAGGGTAAATCCAAATACTGGTTTTTAAATTGGCTTCTGTGATTTATCCCTATCAGATATTGATTTCGATATCAGGTGACAAGTTTCGGCTTGCGTTGCACCTATTATGCAGCTCTCATATCTGTTAGATGGATAAGGATCTGTTATTAAATACCATACGACATCGGATGGTTATTACAAACTCGGATAAAATCTTCAAGAAAAATGTCCGTTGCAGAAAAATGTCCAATTATGCACGGCCTTATGAAAGATATGGCTGTCCCGTATTTCCATCAATAAACGCCACAAATAAACATCTTCATCTAATACAGTGCAAACGGAAGCTGTTCCAGATTAGGGGGGGTGGCTCATTGCTCTCGTAACAATAGAGAACAAAGGTTTAATTAAACAATTGTTTTAGATAACCATTGTTCTTAAAATTATTGTTCCACGAATTTCGTTCCACGTGGCCAGATAGCATCAAAAGTTCCGAGTGACCCAAAAAACTATCTTAGTTTGGAGGGTTGTAGCTTGAATTCCATGATGCTACAAATCTCAAATCGTGCACAAAACGACGTCTGAAGAACAAACTTAGAGTTTGGGATATCCTACAATCATCTGCGACCACAATTACCTGTCCAAAACATTAAATTAAAATTGCCCTAACCCGTAAGCTTTCAAGTTAATTGGAATTAACATCGTTTATTTGAAGTCCATGCTTTGACATTAAAACACCATGCTTGGTTTAATGGCGACTTGGGAGATTAAAATTTGTAAAGCAAAATGAGGACAATTTTAATTTTCTGTTGCTATTTTTATTATAATTTGTATCAGAAAGTTACTTTTGTTTTAGCGGTTAGCTACTGTATAATACCAAGTTTAAACAAGGAAATGAAAATGAGGAGCTTTGGGTTTGTTTGTTTATTTCTTCTGCTCTTGCTTGAATTTATAGTTTGATACATAACACAGAATTTCTGCTGCTGCGATCTACTGAAAATACTACCTTCCAGCGTTAACCCAATACAAAATCATCAAAAGTAAGGCTCCTCCATAGCAGCTTTGCAGAGGTAGGACCATTTTTTCCGCCACTCGGTAATTGCCATTTTCAAAATTCTTGATTTTTTTTTGAAAAATCAGATGAAAATGTTTTGAAAAATTGTTGAGAAATAAGATGAAGCCATTGCACAATTTACAGCTTTTTTTGTTTTGAGAATTGTTCTGCTTTTCTGGAAGCGCTTTGTAAGTTCACGTGCGAATGGTAGGATACGCACTTCCGACAAATCTTGGTTAGGCCTATGACAGGCTCTTCAGCGAAACAATTACGAGGCACGAACACACCGCATCGTGCTTAACATTTCAAGCTGTAATCTTCGGAAATTCCTTGATAGCCCACCCAACGAAGTTATGAAGTAAACAAGGCGCCGACTACCGAAACATGCTTTTCGCTTCTTTTGACGCAATCTTTCTTGACATAAGAAACCAAGAGTTTTATTTAAACTTGGCGTTATGCGTGTTCAATGCTAAATTTATTCTTGGCGGGGCGGGGCGGGGCGTGGCGTGCCAAACCAAATGCAGTTAACGTTTTGTAAGCGGACACCTGCGGACATTGCTTTTGGACCTACAGCATAGAAGCGCTGGTTTGAGAGAAAATTATCCTTCCATTGCCAATTTCAGTTTATGTAATTTATTCGTGGCGTGCCATGCCGAACCAAATACAGTTAACGTTTTGTAAGCGGACACTTTCGTTAAAACGGACATTGCTTTTGGACCTTCAGCATAGAAGTGCAAATTTGAAAGAAAATTTTCCTCCCATTGCGCTAAGGCGGACACTGAAATGGTGGCCCAATTGGTGTCTAATTTAGAGAGAGTTGAATGTATAGGCAGGGCAATAGCTGTAAAAATCTCGTGTGATTTAGAGGGCCTCCATAGCTCGGCAAAATCGAAGTTCCATTTATAGATGCTTCCTAGTTGCAGTACTTGCAAACTTACTACCAGGCTATATATGAACGAACTACCATGCTCAATTTTTTCTAAATTTTTTTGCAAATCTCAGTTTTGAGTTCCAACAAAGACGTTCTTTTGTATTTTACAATCCACCCTTAGAAAGATACACAAGAGGAAAAACTTAAAAAAAAAACAGTATATGATGAGTGTTCAAGCTGCAATTTAAAATTAAATCATTTAATGTACATTTTTAATGAAACACGTATAACCATACTCACAATTACTCACAATAAGCTAGTATCAGATACTACTAAAACATAATCAGCGTTTTAAACAACTTTTGTCATCGGTTTTGGGGCCATCCATTTATCACATACGCGTTGAGGGAGGGGGCAAACCCAAAGCGTACATATATTGTTATTGTGAACTTCTTTTATTGTTTTTTGCGTACAGGGTGGAGGGGGGGATTAAAAGGTAGTCAAATTGGTCTGTACGTAATTTATGGATGTTCCCTTTCTCTATCAAGGCGCATGCAGTCTGTCCACGTGTCGTTTCGCTGTTTTGTTGCTTTCAAAACTTGAGACATTCAAAATTTCTAAAAATGTATTCCTCTTGCAGCAAGATGTGAAAACTAATACAGTCCAAGTTATTTAACCTGCGCGCAGACTTTGTGCTTTCCGATGTGGAGGAGGTAGCCATAAAGTCTGCGCGCAGGCGAAAGTTATTTGGTTTTTAAAAATTTACGCTTTAGTTTGAATGATATCAGGTTTTGAAAATTTAAAAATAAGCGGACGAATGAGCCTAGTACAGACTGCATGCGGCTCGTTTTGATTTATACAGCATGGGCAACGAGCAATTCTTTCGAGTTTGAAGAAGGCTGATTGCATGCATTAAATTTGCAATCGGAAGGATCTTACAAGATCATTTTCAGTCGCTAACCATCTCCCCCCATCATCAGCTCCTTACGACGAGGCTGATTCGGAAATATGCCAAAAAACTGGCCAGCCTCGATACAGCGATTTAGCGAGTCGAGTCGAGACTCGAGTGGCAAGTTTATGTCGTCGCCACGCTTTTTTATTTTACTACGATTGAACAACTTCGTTCTGCAATAACAATCACAATGCAGGGTTTTCTCATGTGATCAAATAATTGCTTTAGATTTGCAAGTAACAAGTTGGATTTTTTGGCGAGTCTATGTCGATAAATCGAACGGTTCTTCAATCATTCTACGTTCAATAGAATTATTGTAAATCAGGACTAATGTCGTAGCGAGAACACAGGATCAAAATCATAATGGCAGATATTGATTACGTACGAATTGGATTATGGTTTTTTTCGCATCTTGCATCAAATTTATTTTTGGAAAACTGTCGCAACTGCCATTAAAATCTGAGGTTTTTCTCTTAAACACGTAAAGGGATTTAAATTTAATAAATGGGTTTCTTAATTGGCCCTATGTTCAGCGAGAAAAATAAAATGTAAAGCCTTAGATTTCATAACCGCTATCCGATCAAGTGGTCAAGAGAACAACATTCGCTTTTCGCTCTTGTCTGTGATTCGGTTAATGGCTTTTAGATTCACTGCTAATTTCATTTATGGCTGATGTTATCATGAAGCAATGTGGACATATTTATGTTTGTTTCGTTATTGTGTGTAGTTGTTTCACTTTCACTGTTCTCATATTTCTCCTCCGGAGAGGTTGCGCTTCGCTGCAGGGTTTTGAGAAACAAATTGCATAATAATGATTACATGGAATAGATTATCATGAAAAATGAAATAAAAATATTGAATCTAAAAAAAACATGCCCATATATGTTGTTTTACAGTTCAAATATTTCGTATTCATTGCGGAACTGCTGCACGGAACTTTTGCTTTGCGAAATGCGGTCAAAGCTCCTGTCATGACCTCGGTAAAACACTGAGATAAAGTCACATTGCGGTGCGACATTTTAGCATACCAGATTTCGCGACGCGCTCGTTTTACCTGGCAACTCAATCTCGCTTGCCTATTAAATTTCAAGCAAACGATCTAGGATAATTTCCCTTTGAAGTCCCACTGAGTTTCCAGCTGAAACAGGAAGATACATTACCCCAAGGGCACTAGAAATTTCGCGAACGACAGATCCTGCATTTCAATGTATGTGAAAAACTATCGAGATTTCATAACATACAGTCGACCCCTGTTGTAGTCATACTTCGGTTATAGTCACACTTTTATTGAAAATACTGTAGTATGTTGCAATTCACGTACCCTGGGGAATTCCTAGTACCACGAAGGGGGGATCCCTATTTCCGTGGGCCTGATGTATACCTAGTATCAACGGTTGGTGTGTTTAAACTTCAAATAAAAATAGCTACGAGATTAAGCCTACCATGCCAAGACCTTTCAAGCTTTCGTTATAACCCTTTGGCTTCTGGCTTACATGCAAAGGCCTAAGTGTTCTAAATGTAAAGTCGTGGGTTTGCCTTCAATTTTAAAAATATTTTCAGAACCATACCTTACAATTCATTAACTTTAAATAAATTAATGTCTTGAGAACAATAACAATACAATATATAGAAAGGCTATACAATAACACCCCGTAATTATAGAAACCTTGTGTTTTGAAGATGAGCCCAACAAAGGTTCGTAATTTTTGGGGCATAAAATTTCAAAATGCTCAAATGATTGGGGTCAGTCTTATTTCAAGGTGCAGAAACTACATTATTTTAATTCCTATTAACTTAATAATTTTTTTTTTCTAGTTTATTCAGAGTTACTGAATTTTTCAGAAATTTGATCGCACAAATTTTAGGGTCAAGGTTCTTAGAAGTTTCTATATGCGGGTTTTTACTGTAGTCTATATAGCTTGTAGATACTCTTAAATTGCAAAACATCGTCACTCTATTTTTGTTTATTCCTCATTCCCTGAATGTGGATTCAATTTTATTTTGCTACCACTTTAGCCTTCTTAGCCAATGCCGTCAGAACCAGGGGGCTGGAGGCTTCAGTTTCCCTAATAATGTTACAAAACTTTATAAATTCAGTCCTACCAATAATTTTATATAAAAATTTTGACTGAAACTTTTGCTGACTATAATGTTCTAAAAATAATAGGCCTCAATCTATTGTTCAAATCTTTTAATTGGTCCCAATGTCAAATACAATATACGGCCGCCCCTACTCGCGGTCAGTTTTTTCCGTTATTTAGCTATCAGCAGGAGTTCATTTGGACAATTCCGAAATGAATGCTTCAATTGTTACTGTTTGCAATTCGCAAAACAGAACACCCCGAATTGAAAAAATATCCACGGAGTCGGAATTGGAGACGAAATATGACGAAATTGCAAATAAACGCGATATCTGCTGAGTTACACAACCAAGGTCAAACCTGGGGTTAAGTCACTGCTGGAAAAAGTCTCTTCTTTTTGCTGGAAACTGCGTTGATCATGGAAATACAAAACACTGTTGTATAACACGTAAAATTTTAATTTTGGTCTAGGGACAGTTTACTTCCTTAGAAATTAAGGTTTTTGGAAACTGTTAGCGATTTTTTCCAAGCAACTATATTTTTGTGAAAAAGGGTACGATACGAGAGTTTTGAAGTTAAGTGCCCCTCGCTTTGGTTCATATGAATTTTTTGCTGAAATCCCCCTAGAGCATAGTTTGGGCAAAATTTCATTTTGTTTCATAGAAGCTGAATAATAGGGAATAAAAAACGTAAAAATTTGCAGGTGGCTAATAGCTACAATACAATCCTTTTAAAATTCACTTAGATATTCAGCAACAACATCGCATATGTATTTGAAATTCGCATGTTTATGTTCTGATCGTCAAGTTTTTGTTCTTCCTATAAAGAATCTGGCACCCTTTGTATTCCTTCCAGTTTATCAAAAAAGTTGGTTTCCTTCGTAAACTGATCCTATTTTCTCCCCTGTGTTTTCGTGTCGAGTGAAGTTATTAAATTTTTAGCTGTACGCAGCTAGTCGATTGATTTATAATCATGGTCATTTAACGAAAATTTAAATTTTCATTTTGATAGTAATACTTTTGCTAAGATGTACATCACACAGCACCCCGCTTAAATGCAATGAATAAAACAAAAAAATTATTGTATTTTTGTTTATTGTTGGTAAATTTCAAGTTTATTTTTGGCATCGCAAATAAATATGTTGTGTGTCGTTAATGCCTGTATCCACTTGAGGTTTGTCACCTCTCAGACCCACGCCATAAGTCAAGATGGGTACGTCTTGTAGATTTCCTGTGTAAATCCTCTCAGTGGGTCGTTTTGGGGTACACTAAAATAACAGGGCCCAATTGGATTTGAGCCCTGTTATTTCTAGAGTACCATGCAGGTGTGGACGAGACTTTTGGGCAAGCCCAGGCCAGATAAATGTACAATTTGGCTACAAACTTCATTCAATTCAATCGAACGAATGCCTAACTGGGGCTGAATTTAGAAGGGACAGGCAAAAGGGAATTATAATTAGGGAAAATTCAAAATTTACATATTTTCTTTAAGAGTGAAAATTTAATTTAATAAAACGAGGGAACAATACTCTATCAACGAGCAGGAGAATATGGAACCGTTTGAAAAACCTTCTATTTCTTTGCTAACTTTTGTCTCTGTAAAATATTCTCAGACAAAACATGAAAGGCCTTCTCCCTGAGTATTTTGTCACAGTTTTATGAGAAATAATAATAATATTAATAATAATAGGTTATTGTTTATAAAAAAATACGTCATTGTTTATTTATTTATTTATAAAAAAAAACCTATTTTTATTTCTCACCACCTGTGATTCAGTCTGGCTGGCTTGTTAAACATATAAATCTACTTTGTAACCCTTTCTCCCTCATAGAGACTCACTCCCTTTCTGAAATATATTTATCTTTGTCTGCATGAAGAAGGAAGGGTTATAATATAATATATAACAAATTTCAATGATATTTACAACATCTATTATCGTTTCAATCCAGTTGAAACTCGTCAAAATTTATAGTTAAAATCTTTACATGTCATCTTTGTGTGTTTCCAGACTGTCAGCTCTTGCCAACAGTCTGACGTCATAAATGCCAAGCCCCCGGAAGTGACCGTGCAATAACAGGAACACGATCCTTCAACATGTCTTGACAGGGATTGTACATGCATTGCTGTTTTGTGCCAGTGAAATTTTGTTTTCACGGACACACAACAACGGAGCTTTGTAATATTTATTCGAGGCTTGAGTGGATAAAACGTGCGTCCAGGGCAGTAAATTTTGTTGTTGCCAAATTTTCTGCCCCTGGTTTTGTAAACCATTAAATTATTATGGTTGTTAGTTTTTGACTTTTAAAAATAAAGTTATATGATAATTTATTGAAGAAAATCATTTTCCATTCAAACCTCCCTGAAGCTCTTCTATCATATCAGATTTAGGTCATTCATTGCCTTCGAAAATTTACAAAAGTACATATATATTTACCCATCTTGCAGGGGATTATTTACAAAAACATACACGACTTCCGCTGGCTTCCTGGATCGCTCTCTTTCCCGACAATGTCACCAAAATCATTCAAAATGTAACTCCGATCATCAGGAACCCCCTGGTCAACGACACTTCTTTGGTTATCGACGTGTAATGGAAAGTCCAGCAATGCTCGAAGGAACGGGGGTACCTCTTGGTCGAGACTTTCCGTTGTGCTTTCAGGGCTGCTTGGCATCATGGATGAGGCATCACTGTCCCCGTTACTTGACGCGTCGCACCAGCTTTTTGGCGTGCCGCATGTTGGGAGACTGCGACCGGAACAAGCAGAGATTTGTCTCTCATATGACATTGTTGAAATTTGAGCGTCGTGTCTGTTTTTCCTCTCATAGTGTAACCGTTTCTCTCTTATTTCATCCAGTGGTTCCATTTTGAAATTCGTCTTGCAGTCAGGAGCACGATAATGGTACGTTGATCCTGCGGCCATATTCTTTGCGTAACTGGCCTGTGTTTGGTTTTTCGTGTTCTCGTAGAGCATATTTTGAGTTTCCCCTCGTCGGCTTGTCAGCATGATGTATTCACATTGCGGAGTGGTGTTGCCTCTTTCCTCTTTTTGAAGTCTATTGTCCCCAGATACGGTTTTTAAGTCAAAAATTGCATTGTGAAATGCCGCGGCTATCTCGGGTGAAATCATTCTTTGGGCCTGCTTTCTGTCTTTCTTTTTCCTCGGAGCATATCGATAGTTCGGATGGTCTCTCATGTGAAGAACACGCAGCTTCTCAGCTCTCTCGACGTACGGCCGTTTGTCATTCGTCGTCATCCCGTTCCAAACTTTTCCAAGAAGTTTACTAATCTCAGCATTATGCATCGTCGGATTTTCCTTCGCGTATTTCTTTCTCATAACTTTCGCCCAAAGCAGAAAAGAATTCATGGGCCGTTTCACTTCCCCGCCGTCGTCATCGGCCAACGTAAACGTTGTCATTTCATTCCTGCTGTGTGGTGTGTGTGCCATTGGCATGTCGTAATATGCTTGTTGCTGAGCCATCACTCCAGGCGAGAAACTCTGCCTGTTGTCTGCGAATTGCCAATACATCCTTTATAAAATGCGTCAAAAAGACTTTGTCAAAATAAGTTTGTTTATAATATGATGTTAAGAAGTAAATCAGGTCCACAAATTTATGACCGTTCGTCGCACTGTCTCTCCAGGTCTCTTTGTAAACATTTCGAGGAAGCAGCTTTATGTCACAGCACACTGCTTTACGGAATGTTGTCATTTGATACACAGAGAGTGACGCATGCGTCTTACACATTTCCTTCGTAAACAAGGCAAAATAGCATCTGTTATACCGAGTGAGGTTTTCAAATCACCCCCACGTCACTGTGTGATGAATAACAACGGTGTTATATTTTTTTGGAAAACTCTAACTAGCATAGAATTACATCAAATTTCGACCATGCACCTTTGAGAAACTGAGGAATTTTTTCGCTATTAAAATCCATGAAGAAATTCTTTTGGAAGCAGGAAAAGGAAATCTTTGTTGCAAAATAGTAAACGTATTTTTCTTTATAAGAAACCCGTTTATAAGAAACTTACTAGTAAAGGCTCTGCACGATTAAGAAACTTTACTAGTACAGTGTTACAACTCTAAGAAACTTTGCAAATTTATTTATTTCCTGTATCATCACACCAATTTTATAGCTTAATTTACGTAGTTTTACTTGTGTTATTTTATAAGATTATGCAATAGACAAAGCCATCCATTCTGTTCTTTCCTCGTAGCAAGTCTACATACAGTCATACACCACCCCGAAAATTATTTTCTCTTTCTTAATTAAGAAACCATTAAGAAACGTTTACTAGCAAAACCCCCGAAAAATTAAGAAACTTTCTCTGGTTAGGTCATTGCTTGGTTTCTTACAAAAGAAATACGTGTATCAGGAATAAAACAGTTACAATTCTGTCTTTGCTGAGATTTTATGAAGGTGAACGAGAACCGTTTGCTGTAAAAAATAAAAGTACGTATTTTATATTTGTTCCCATATATAAATTTCTAGGGGGCATTTATAAAGTACGCACGCACTGAGCTGAGGGAGAGAGGGGTAAACCAAAGGCGTACATCTATTGTTACTGGCAGCCTTTTCTATTCTTCTTTTGTGGACGCAAGGGGGGAGGCTCGAGGGAGGGGGGTAGACGAATGGTCAAATTAATACGTACGTACTTTGTGAATCCCCCTCCCCCAATTAAGTAGCCTCAGTGGTGGCATTAGAGGGGGGTAGGGGGGCTACAGCCCCCCCCGTCGGAAGATAAACAGTAATTTTTTTTGTTTTGTCGGACCAATTTTTTAAGTTTCTGCTGGAAAAGGAAATCTTCTAAAAGGACTGTAATCAGAAAGATTTAAGGCGAAGTTTCCAAAGAGTAGGATTGCTTTGTGAAACAATTTTAGTTCTTGGATTTTATTTGGTTTTATTAGGTTTGGGATTTTCTACATGTATAAGTGTTTTCCGCCGCTTGCGTTTGGGCTTGTGTTGTGTTCCAGTTTTCTCTAACTTTTCAGTCCACTGTCGGTTGCTTTTTATTAAAATTTATAATATCTTGCCGAAGATAGGCCCTACTTGAATTGGCAACTTTTCACGAGTTTAGAGTGTTTTTAAGCCAATTTAGAGGGTTGGGAGAAAAAAATTTCCAAAATATCTTAGCCCCCCCGTCGGAAGTGCTAGCCCCTTTGTCGGAGGAAACCTAGCGCCACCACTGCGTTAGTGCTGTGAAAGTTGAATCAAATTCAACTTTTGAGCAGCCTCAAAAGCACACGCCGCAGACAGCCGCAGTCAGCACAAGGATTATGTTATGCCGCAGGCAGTTACGGCTAAATGGAAACCAGCCTTTAGTACTTCGTATTTTGACTGAAATGTTACGAGTGTCTCTGTTCAGTAAGTGATGTCAGTCTATCAAAAGACGTTGCGATACAGGGGTTCAGGCACTCTACCTTGAGTCCACATTCAATCATTTCGATTGGCTCTTAAGAGATTCGAAAAAATAAAGCGCGAGATTCAAAGAGAATTCGAATATCGAAAAACTTATAACTTAAAACAAAAAAAATTATGATGATGAACATGACAATGAAATTTGTCACTGTGAACAATCGATTTCACACCTTCAACGCTGACAGACTAATCATAATAGAGTGAATTTTGTAAACAAAAGATTTTCACCATGACAGAATTAGCACAGTCTCGTCATGAGATGGGCACCGAGGGTATTTCTTCTCTGATAATTGTCACTGGAAATTTCAAAAAATGATGTTGTCAAAATGCAGCATATAAATTGTTACATTTTATGCAAAATAATGCGAAATAAGGTGAGATACGTTTTTTATCATCAATCTTTTATACCAAAGAATGAATTGTGATGTAATTTTTGTAATTGCATTCCTCTCAATATTTGTCGAATCAATGTATTAGAAAAATTAATACATGGCAGTTTTTACATAAGAAAATTGAAAATAGTCGAAAATCACATGCAAAAAACAATGACAAAGATGCTTTTTATCGACCCTTGGTTCTATTGAGTAGGCAAGTCTTTTTTTCGGAGCAATCGTACGACTCAAAAAATTTCATAGGCATCTTAAAGACGCTTCTTGAGATGTTTTAAAAAATTTAGGAGGGGGGCTAATTTAGCCCCCCCCCGGTCAGACCTTGCTAAAAAGAGCCCCGTCCAGATAGGGTTAAGGAAGCGAAAAGATACGCTTTATTCAATGAACACTATTTTTACGGGGATTAGTTCTAAGCAAAACAAAACGTGACATATCTCACAAAATAGTGCAAAACAAAACGTGACATATCTCAGACAATAATGTCCAACACGACCTGTTGTAGTTGACATGCGCTGTTTCGCTTGACTTACTTGGAAATTTATGGTCACCTGAACCTCGACAAATATTTGAAATTTATAAAAGAATGCATTTAAAACTTACTCCAATAAATTTCAGGATTAAAGGTAAATATTATAACTATTGTGAATCAAGAAAACAGCCAAAAATAACTACATCACAACAAATTTAATGAAATTCTATGCAATATGTTCGTTTTGCCAACATTCGATAGACAATGTCAAGCAAAGTTTGGAAATGATCATAAAAGATGTTAGTTCATAAAAAAAACCTGTTCCTTGAGGTAAACATGCATCCATAAAGAATTAAGAACAAGTACAGGAAAACAAATTTTATTGAATGAAAATTCACTCCTGATTCGTTGATTATCAAGACTGTAACCAATTAATTTCATTGGAAGATAAAACAAACAACTGTGTTACCTACCAGTGGCAAAACCACTGGAAAACTGGTGGGGTTAATGCCCCCAAATCGGGTTTCCAATTTGTCCAATTTCAAGGAGAAAATGTCGAAGGGGGTAAGGTTTGAACTAACTTAACAAGTTGACGTTTTTTAAACTAGCAACTAGTCGCAAAAGTTTCTTTGTAAATATTTTGTTATTTTAGAATGTTTCTGTTTTGCGCCAAATATTTTAAGGTTTTTTCTTCAAGTTTAATTGTCGATTTTGTAGATAACTTTATTATTTCAAAATTCTAAAGAGTAAGGTGAATTAAATAAAATTTACAGACAATTTAAAAACCCTCAAATCCTTTTGGTATCTTTTACCATAACTTATCAAATTTTATTTTGATCGTGTGGTCCTAAAAGGCTTTACTGAGCCTCGGAACCTCTGATCTGTTCTGCTGCCACTGATACAACACAGAACAATAAGCCACGATCAACAATAGAAAGACTCTTAATAATTTCTAAAAATGATAAATCTTAATAATTAGACAGTAATATACTTGAAAGACACAACTCACAACAAGCCTCTTACTAATACAATTGATTAAAGCAGCAAAGTTGAAATTGTTACTTATCAAAATAGTGCAAACCTCATCACTGTTTTGCTTGAGCGTATCTCTCTGCAACATTTTCCCAATTCACAACGTCATAAATCGCTTTCACGTAATCAGGCCTTACATTCTTGTATTGTAAGTAATAGGCATGTTCCCATACATCAATTCCAAGAAGAGGAACCAGGCCTAAAGTACGGGATAGGGTCAGGCAATCATTTTCAAATATGTTCTGCTAAATGTGTGTATACCTTCATAGATTTGAGAAGTATTTTTTTACAAAAGAAAAAATATGACAAAGAGTGATATTCGAAATAATGTTGTCCTCAACAGCAACCACCATTCATAAATTAAAAAAAATAGAATTTCAGGTTTCGTTAACACTACTCTTGAAGAACTTTATAAATAAAATTTGGGTTTCGTTCACACCGGACCTTTCTGCTAGGGAGTGGCGTCCGGTGGCGCTGAGCGTTGTGTGGTGGCCTGCTGTGACTGACGTTCATCACGAAATTTTAAAAGTAAAGGCTCTGATACATAATGAACTTGATATTATATTTACTTGATAAATGATAAAGTAATTTTAGTCTTCACTGGTTGAAAGAAAACGGTAAAATGTCTTTTGCTAGCTTCAAATCCGCGCGCAAACTCATTGCGAAATTGTTCATATTGATAGAAAATGTATTATTCTGTTCGAATTTAGTATCACTGATATCGGGAAAAATTGGATGCATTGGTAAGAAGATACGATTTACTTATTTATATTTTGTTAAATACAAATTCCGGAATATTGGTAATATTATTTATTGTAGCTTTTAAATAAGAAATAACTGAGTATGCATGACACCAACAATAATTCTCGGGAGCAATCTGTTTTCCCTATATACTGACTACCAATTAAAGTTTCAAACAGTCCGACAAGACCTCTCAAACAAATGCCCAAAAAATAAAACGTTTTACGTTGTTCGTCAATGGGCCGTCTGGCCGTTGCCGGGGTGAAATGGTTAACAGTGTGAAGGTAAAAGTAATGAAAAAGCTACTGGAGGCAGATAGTAAAACTGACTTGCTTGTAGCCTGCGTACAGACTGGACTAGTTTTTTCATCGGGAACATTTAGGTGCATGGGTGCATGTAAACTAAATGTTTTTGCTTATGAAAAAACCAGTCGAGTCTTCAACCAGGCTTACCAAACGTATGATCAAACGAAAATTTGATTGTACCAAAAAATAAAAGTTTTTTGAAAGTATTTTGAAAGTATTTGAAAGTATTTTGAAAGTATTAAGACACGAATCCTGACTCTGTAGTACAAGTAATAAAGCGAGTCCACTGTTAAGTCAATTTCTGGTGAAGATGTGTTGAAATAAATATCGAAGTTATACCCTTCAGTAATTGTGGATGGAAGTGGTGCAATAAACAAGAACCTGTTGCACCAATATGGGTTACAAGAGAATAGTTGCCGCCACATTAAAAAAAGATGCGCAAGAAAGCGAAAAATGCAAACCAACGAGGCAGAAAACGAGTTTCAAAGTGAACAAGAAAAGCTAAAACAAAAGGGCAAGAAAAAGAATAACCTGCCGTGACAGGTCAGTTAGTCGGGCAACGGAAAGCAATGTTGTTTGTCGAGCAAGCGACATGAATTCAGCGCAAGAAAAAGTCCAAGGATATCATCCACAAAGTGAATGGAGCAAGAAAAAACGAGCAAAAGGTCCAGCAAAGTTAATTCATCCCTCTTTGAAAAGATTTCATTGTCAGACAAACGATGAAATGAATTTAAGTCAAGATGGAGACGACGATGATTATGTGAATCACGAAGCAGTGGAGGAAGCGTTCCATGATAGTAACAGAAGCAAAAATGATTGGGAAGTATCGGACTTCAGTGGAGATTTAGGCGATAAGTGGATTCCTTGAATGATGTTATGGGATTTTAATATTAAAACTAACTGATTACCCTCCTCTTCGCCCCATGATTTCATTTTTCTTTTCATTTTATTTATATATTTTCAGCTAATTACAAAAGATATTCTAAGGTAAATAATTAAGTTGTATAGAATAATTAACGAAGTAACAATAACAACAAATAACAATAACAACAATACAATAAGCTGAGGGAATTTCCAGCCATATACCTCTAAAGAGCTACATTTTTGCAATCTGGACTAGTCTAGGCTTGAATCATTTTGCCCAGCAAACATACTTGAAGGCAACACAGGTAAAGATGCTGATTTCAGCAAATACACAATTTCAATACCAAGCTAGTAACTTTGAACCTTTACTTGCCTATTTCCTGTTATCCTTTCTGCCTCATGTGAGAGCTTGACAAAAAACAATTTGAATTCTAGACCATTGTATTGTTAAGTCATTTGCGCTATTATTTCAATGACGTCACAAGTCAAAATGTTGATATCAGCAAATAATAATAAATTATATGTATGACGAAGGATCATGTCCCATTCTTTGCAAATATACAACGCAAATTTAAATGTGATTTTAAATAAAATACAATAGCTGTTTTTGGAGAATTTAGGCCGGTATTAGACGTCATTAATAAACAAGACTTTCAAATATTTTCTTGAATGTTGTCTTCAATTGATCTTTAGGACCTAATCTAATAACGCAAACCTTAAAAGTTTGGTTAGGCATTTTCTTAGATATTTCTGGGATTTGCCCTGTCAGATTTCATTTTGCCACATTTCAGAATCGTTTTTTAGGCTTGTGTTAACATACAGGGTGACCTCAAAAAGACTATTCATGTTTGCAACGATGTAGCTTGAAATCTGTGAGATCAAAAATCTCTAATTGTATACAGAAAGAAGTCTGGTGGGCAAGCTTGGAGTTTTTGGGATATCATACCCAGTCATTTACAAGCAATTTACCTGTCCAAAACTTGAAATTAAAATTGCTTAAATTTGTGAGCTTCAAAATTAATTAGAAAAAAAAGTTCATTTTCAGTCCATGTTTTGACATTTAAACAACCTGTTTGCTTCAATTGCACTTTTCGAGATTAAAATTTGACTAAAATTATTTCAAAATGTTTATTGGAATTAAGGTTTTCTAAATGACTCTCAAGGATGAAAGCTATTTTATTTGCTAGTTTTTGCAGTGTAACTCCATTTAGACATAATTGCAGATAACTGAATGATTCCAAACTCCAAGTTTGCCTTTCAGAAACGGTTTTGTAAAAACATTAAAATTTTTATTTCCACAGATTTCAAACCATAGCCCAGCAAACGAGGATAGTTTTTTGGGTCACCCAGTATGTATATTCTAACTGTCAATAATATTGAATTGTAATTTCACGTAACTGAGCAATTATTTTACTCCTTGATTGTTTATATCCTTATGAAAAACATCAAATTTGAATTGAATGAAATATGGAATGAAAAATCAGCTTACCAGTAGATGCTTGCAATGGATCCTGATTTGCACATGTAGCAATTGACAATCTTTTATTTACCAAATCATAGCCCTACAAAAATAATGGTCAATTTGATTCCATATACCATCAAACCATTTCTATTTCATACCATGCAAGCCACACATTTCCCCCAAAAAGTGTGGCCTATTTGCAGTCTATCCAAGATGCCCTACAAATATTGTACTTGCCCAACATGATAAAGGGTGGTCTTTGCAATGTTGAAGACAAGGGTAGAAGCTTATGCACTGGTTTTTACAGCATATCATATTTACATACATTCCACACAAATTATATGTATAAATAATGGAAATTGTTTAAATGATGCTAAAAAATTGTGTTATAAAACATTTTCAAAGTAGAACTAGATTAAGAAATTTGCCTATAAATAGTAAGCTTGGCATTGCTGACTAAATTGCCAGGCAAGGTGAAATTGCTGAGTAATTATAGATTTATATTCCCAGGGGGTGTCACACACCCATGAGGCAGACCCTTTATTGAACAGAAGCAATCCGCATAAGTGAGCAAAACATCACTGCACTACAAAAAATTAAAAAATACCAATGTAAACAGGAATATACATACATGAATAATTAGGAATAAAGAATCGAACATTTAGAAAATTTTCAAGACTATGTGGAGTCAATATACATTATCACTAGTAGAAAAAGATGCAACATTCAGTCTGTTCAATCTGGTTCAATAGCGTTTCTCAAGACAAAAATCATCAATATTAATCAAAATATTAATCAAGTCATGTAGGTGCCTTAAAAATAATAACAAGTAATAAGAAAGTTAACTTATAATACAAGACAGACACCAAAGTAGAATAATGAAAACTAATAATTGTCATGGTTGTTAAAAATTTAGAGAATTAAAAAGTGTAAAGATTTACCAGCCAGCCCCATCCAGATCCCTGTACTGCAACTGTTGCACTTGATAATCTCGTTTTAAAATTTTCAAATGATCCAAAATCACTGACAATGGCTTCCAGCAATTTGCCTGAATTAGTGTGCAATATTAAAATAAAAATATTGAAATAAATTGTGCCTGGTATATACATTACTAGTCTAAACAAAAATGTCATTAAAATATCGGGTAACCAAAAAAAATTATCCCCATTTGCACGGCTATGGCTTGAAATCCATGAGAACAAAAATCTCAAATAGTATACAAAACGATGATGTCTGGAGGACAAACTTAGGAGTTGGGGATTGAGACATCATCCAGTCATCTGCAATCAGGTTTTACATGGCCAAACTGGAAGACCAAATAGCCTTTATTCATGAGCTTATAATTAAGATTAAATTAAAAAATCAAAAGTCAATTAAGAAAACATCATTTGACTTCTGTATCAACTTGGGAAATTTGATTACTGAATCTTAATTTGTTTTCAAGTTAATTTAAAAGCTCACCAATTAAGGCAATTTTAACGTAATGTTTTTGACAAGAAAATTGTGGTAGTAGATGACTGGATAATATCACAAACTCTTAGTCAACCTTCAGATGTTGTTTTATGCTCTATTTGATATATTTTGGGTAACAGATTTCAAGCTACAACCTACATTTCAAGCAAACACCAATAGTTTATTTGGTCACCCAGTATAATGATCAAATTTCTATAAATTTTCTCAATTTCTGTATTTTTTACTGTCTGCCTACAAAAAGACATGTTAGAGCATATGGCATTCTAAAAATTGAATAGAATGGCAACCTTGATGTGCATTATTAGCACTATAACTCAAATTTATAAATTAGCAGTTACCTGAAGGTTCTCCACCACCACCAGGACTGAGATTAGTCCAGAAAATTGAATGGTTGACGTGTCCCCCACCATTAAACTTCAAGGCAGATTGCAAAGAAATAGCTGTAGATACATCCCCTGCATTAAAAAAAAGATTTAATGACCAAAATTTTATTTGTAACAAAAAGTAAACAAAACTTAATAATATTGTGATGATTGTGCTCATACTCCTTGTATGCTTCTTCTTGAACATCACTTGATAGCTATTAATGCTGCTAAAGCAGAGATGGTAGGAAGCAATTCAGAAGTGGGATGTCTTAGAGAAACTGAGAGAGCTTTTTTGCTAGCAAACTTGATTTTCTAAATTTTCTGGATGGGGTATGTGCCTGCCCTATACCCTCCCAGGACGGGTACATATTTTGGGTATGGTGCAATCCTGCCACAGGGCTCTGCTTTTAATCTTTACAAATTCTTTTTAAAATTCATTCATTATTGAAATTTGCAGCAACTTATTGATTATTATTGTATTGTATTATATTTTATATACCGGGTGTCCTAAAAAATGTTGCGGCGTTTAAAAATTCATTTGGCCAAGAAAAAGTTAGTAGATGGCAATTAGAAACACTTTATTGCAAAGGAACAAAATTGGCCAATAAAAAATATTTGACATTAATCAGTTCATTTGTTCCGAAGTTATAAGCACTTTTGTTGAAAAATTGATTGAAAAACAAGTCAAAATCAAACCGAAAATTCGATCATGCCTGGTCAACATTTTAGCTTTACTGCAACTGTTAATTTAGAGCTAATTTCACAAATTGTTTTTGGGAGATAACTGTGCTAGATTTTTTTTAGAAATAATTGTGTAAGCTTTTCAAGAATCAATTGTGCAATAATTTTAATTGATGTCCCTTGACAATATCACTTTCATTGCAATTGAAGTGAAGCTAAAATATTGACCAACATTTTGAGAATTCTTTTGTTTTAATATTTCCAACTAAATTAGTAATAACTTCGGAACAAATGAACCGATTAACCTAAAATATTTTTTATTGGCCAATTTTGTTCCTTTTCAATATAGTGTTCTCTTTCTAATTACCATTTACTCACTTTTTTTTGCCAAATGAATTTTTAAACACCGCAACATTTTTTTGGGGCACCCGGTATATTGATTATTGAACCTTTTGATTATTATTATTGATGATTATTGATTATTGAACCTTTAAATTATTGATTGAAATTGAACCTTTCACTTTAGCTTCTTCGAGTTTTTCTTCAGTGACATTCAAGTTGTTGACATAAGTTGCATGGTGTTTGCTGTGATGCAGTTGCATTATTTCTGCAGAAATTGTTGGCTCAAGAGCATTGTAATCATATGGTAAATCGGGTAGAGTATGCTTCAGTGCAACTGATGAACGCAGACTGTGACATCGTAGTGTATGTTTCACGAGTTGTCCAGCAGACCTGAGCATAGTTGCAGCACGTTTCTGTAAACAGCAGCAGAACAGAAATCTTATTGAGAAAATTTCTTCAGATTCTTTTTTGCGCCAAGATTCAGCCTCGCAATGGGAATTAGCCTCAATTTCAGATTTTTTTGAAAAGTGCTAAAAAGACCCGGGGGGAGGGGGGGTTGTTACAACAGTAGCTATCGCTTTGTCCTATATGGTTGGCTAAAAAGCTAAGCTAAAAGGTATAGTAGGGACTGTTGTAACTAATCTAGGGGGAGATACATGACTTGCGATCTGACAGTGTCCGCCGCTCATAATTAATTCAGAGAGTTCCCGTTACCCATTTCTAAGTGCCAAAATTTGCCTCGGAAAGAGAAAATAATATTAAGAGAAAAATTAAGAGACATTGCCTTCGAAAAATACCCATGTTATACCTACTTTTTCTAACTCTTTCATGATTTCGGAGGCACCCACTTTTATGGGGATTTTGCGGCTATCATACGAGCGGCAAGAACCCTTACTCAAAATATGTTGTGTACCCCCCCTCCTGGGAAAATACTATATGAAATTTGAGAGACAGACAACTCTGTGTTTTGGCAATTAGAATTTAAGCGCCTTTAAAGTGTAATACTCTTAAAATTGTTCCTTCTTGTTAACTTCATATTTCCAGGAAAACGTTCTCCCAAGAGTTAGCCAAAACATTATCCAACATTTTAAAACTGGGCCCGGGGTACTCCTCAGGAAAAATTTGCGTAACCACACCCTTTAGATTAGCTTGAAAGACTCCAAATTATGTTTTATATCGATGATTGACCCTCATTTCTAGGTACCTCGAACATACAATATAAAGTTCGTTTGGAAATTTTTGAAATTTAAGATTGCTGGAATGGCTGTCGAGCCTTTTTTGGCAACTAATGTTTTTTAGCAAAATTAAAATTTTAGGTAACCAGAATGACTATCGTAACCAGATTTTGGTTTCTACATTACCTTAATAAAAAAAACTATTGACGGGGAGCTGTTTTACGAAATTTTGAAATTGAAGATTGCTAGAATGGCTGGCGCAGCTATCATAGTTGAACAGCACATTCATTTCTAACACGTGCTGGAAATGACAAAAACCGGGATTTCTACAAAATAATTTGAAACGTAAGATCAAAAGCAAAATATTTGTAGAGAAAATTTAAAATTTAAGATTTCTGAATGGTTGTCGTAGTTTACTTTATAGTTCACGGCAAAAAGTTTATTGAGATTTTCGTAAAATGTTTGGAATTTGTAAAATTTTGCTCCAACAGGTTTAAGATTTCTTAAATATGATTTCCGACGGAGGGGCTATAGTCAACCGGGGAGGGGAGGAATCACGAGGTGTGGTCACATCGAGAGGAAGGACCGGGGTCGCCCTGATGGGCCCCCCTGCGCCAAGCGCAGAA
>JAYJMH010011803.1:0-22981 GCA_036873815.1 Phacellophora camtschatica | reverse complement strand
TCTCCAAATATATATATATATATACAATATGTATAGCAATGTGCCCTCCCGGTTATCACCATAATGGCTTTATGGCAACTACTGAACTTGGGCACAGGATCTCCGTACACCAGAGCCTTAAAATAAAAAATTGGATTTTTTAATTGATTAAGGCTTTTTGCTCTGGTACCTAGGGAGTAAAACTGAGGATAAGTTACAAAAAATGACTTTTAGTGTTTGCATTTAAATATCATTTTAGTCTTCATGGATAAAATTGGGAAAAAACTCCAATATATTTCTGTTAATCTCATCAGGTAGTTCTTTATCACAATACAAAATAAGTTGGTTAAAGCCTGGTTCGAAACATTATTGAAGCAAAATGGTCGTATCAATCAATGTGCAGATAGATTCCAGCGAGAAGATCACGCCATTGAATGTCAACAGCAGAGCAACGCAACAAGAAGAGTTTCGTGTCTTCAATGCCATCATTCATCAAGTCACATTGGATTAACTGTATCCAAAAATTATGTTTACATAATGCTATCATAATGCTACCAGAATGCTTTTAATGCTTAATGATAGCAAAGAGTGCATACTGCAGTTTTCATGGCATGAAATATGTAACAAAAATTAAAAGAAGTTTTATCAAGAGATTGGTCACATGACTTCAATTGTGTGTAAACAAACATTAGCTGAATAGATCTATACTCGCCATCATTATTTTATAATTGCTAGTAAACAATAAACAGTAAACAGTAAACAGTAAACAGTAAACAGTAAACAGTAAACAATAAACAGTATAATGGCGGATAATGAAAAACCACAACAAAAAGATGTCCCACACAATATTATAACGAAGGTGTGTGCGAATAAAAATATTTTCCTGATATCCTTTCAAACAAAAACATTAAATTCATGCAGCAATTAATTTATGCAACAATCAATCTACAACATTCACTCTCAATTATAAGAATCAGTTTCATTTCTCAAGAAAATATTTAATTAAATATATACCAGGTGACCCCAAAAACTATTTCCGTTTGCTGGCTGTAGCTAGATACCCGTGGGACTACGAATCTCAAATCGTGCACAAAACAATCTCAGTTCACAAACTTAGGGTTTCAAATATCATCCTGCGATCACGTTTGCCTGTCTACAAACGGAAATCAAAACTACCCTCATTCGTGAGCTTTCAAGGAAGGAACGCCATTGTTTTCCAGTCAATGATTTAAAACAACCTGCTTGCTCCTTCATCGAATTGGAAGTTTGATCAGTCGATCTTTTCAAATGTCAAGAAAGCATCTCAAGATATCCCAAACTGATATAGATATCCCAAACTATCCCAAACTCAAAGTTTGCTATTCGTGCGTCGTATTGAGTGCAATTGGAAATTTTTAGCCTACAGCCCTGCAAACGGAGATAGTTGCTTGGGTCATCTGGTATACCATACACCATCCGCAGAATAATTGAATCTTACAACTCATCATTACAAAAACATTTCGCACAGTAAGCAATACAATATTAAAAATAAACGATCCCTACCTGCATTACTAAATCAATATTTTCAATGGGAGGCGGGAAAAGCATGTCCGCATAGCGCAGTGATGGTGTCAAAATCTGCAAAAAATGTCAACAAATGCTTTATATATATATAAGGTGGTATATATATATATATATAAATATGGTAAAAAGGTGGTATATATATAAGGTGGTATAGATATATAAATATGGCGAAAAGTTGGTATATATATATATAAATATACCACCTTTTCGAGATCAAAAGCAAGTAGAAGACAAAGTCCACGTGAAACGCAAGTCCATTGCTGCGATCGGTTAGCGCAAAAACTTAGGTCAACATTCAAATAGCAATAGTAGAATGGTGTGAAATTGTAGAATGGCATGGAAGGTCATTTTATGGCATCGCAGACAACAAGATAATTCATTGCATGTTTATTGCAAGTATTGCACCACTTTACTAAAAATGACGGAGCTAAGTCAACAAAAGCATGACAGAGCGGGGGCTTCATCACACTAAGTTTTGGCATTAAAACATTCATCATTTCATCATTTCATCGAAATGAAAAATGAAATAATATTTTAATCTTTTTATTAAAAGAATTATGTATATACATTTTGAGACAACACCGGTTTAAACTTAGAGAAAAAACGGGAAGAGTAGACTCTATAAAAAGGGAAGGTTTGTCATAACAAAGACCTCAAAGTTTTATTGTTTTCAAAAAATAATACTTGCAAGTTTATTGCTATCCTAAAAGTTTCGCTGAATAAATGCTATGAAAAGAAGAAGATTAAGTCAAAACGTTCATTAATTCATTGTTTTATCGTTAGCTTACATTACAATTCTAGCTTCATTTAACTGATTTAAAGCAGCATGTCGTTTCATGGGTAAGTTGCTCAACAGTTTTGTGCCAGCCAACTGGTGGGAGGGCAAGATGACAGAAGGATGTTCCTTCCGAAAGAAGCCTCAATAAACAAGGCTGTCAATTAAAGAAAACGATTAGTCATAAGTCATATAGCTAACTAAAACTAATATGCGTTGGGTTTGGCCAAATATCCTTACTTGCATGCGAATCTTCTTTCAAAGCATGTTTCCTTTGCTGCTCCGGTTAAGCAAAATTGTAAAGCAGATAAAACACACATACCGATTTCAGTGTAGTAAGGGTCTTCGAAAAGAAAGGCTCTGGTATCAAAGGTAAATGAATGCATTCAGGAACGGTGACATATCCTTCGTCTATGTTAACAGTCACAACATCATACTAAAAAATAGTTTCAGTAAGCCATTTAGATATAAATATTAGGGTAACAAATAGTTTAATGTTTTATAACAAAATAACAATTAATGTTAGAAAGTCTTATTAAATCATATTTATAGTACAAAACGTTTTAACAAGATGCACTTAATTCATTTTAAACGTAAACGAATGCATTCAGGAACGGTGACATGTCCTTCGTCTATGTTAACAGTCACAGCATCATACTAAAAAATAGTTTCTACGGCAAAATATATTAAATATTTTACGGCAAAATACCGCAAAGTTACAAATAGTTACAAGTTACAAGTTAGAATAAAGTTACATGCAAACAGCCGTAATCTCATTATAGCTAAATTAACAAATGTTTCAAGGTCTCGGTGATTCCCAAGGTCTCGGTGATTCCCATGCTAAATTGTTTTCTTAAGGCCAACCAGCCAAATCTCTGTTTTGAGGTGAAAGGAAATTTGAGATTTAAAGATGAATGTCTCGGTTCATAAGCAACCAATAATGCTAAAATAAGGTATTTACCGGTAAGTTAACTATCAGTGAATTACTACGAAATAATTTAGGAGCCATTTAAGTTATATTTTAGTCACTGTAGTCCGTCAAATCCTTAGCGTTTATTTGGGTCACCCGGTATATATATCAAATACAAACTTTGCTTTAATTTAATAGTGCCATAGCAAAAGCATAAAAAATTAACTGTTTTATTTGACTTACCAGATCTGGGATGTGTCTTTTGTATGACATATGAACTCCCATGAGAAAAGGTGTAGGAGCAGTAAGAAAGTCCAGCAGTGATTCAGGCAGGATAGGAATATAGACATAGCTAAAAATAAATCAAAAATAGACAAATTATTCACAATGCATTAATTTTTTTAATCTACTTGATGGCTTAATATTTAGTATGTTTGGATTTAAATTAGTGGGGGGAAATTCCCATTTTCTTGTGAACTTCGGAAAATACTAAATGTTAGCTAAAACTCTTCCTTTTACAATTTTTAGCCACAGGTAAAAATGAGTCCAAGCTGACATTACTTTGGATGCTTTCTTATTACTAAGAATCTTCTTATTTGTTCTTCTTTTATTTGCATTTAAGTTAACTCATAGTCTATTAAGTGTGAGTTAACGGCATAGGGCAGTTAAGCCCTGCTTTTTCCAGATCATATAGAATACATCTTTATTAGTGCACGTCTAGATAAGTTGTTGTATTCCTTTTTTATTTTTTAATACGAAGGAATGTCTGATGAGAAGCCTAAAGCTTTTTCCGGTTTTCAAATATCTGTTATGGTTTTTGAAATATAAATGTCTGAAGGTAACGATTTCGTGGTAAAATTGTCCGCGGATTCATGAAAAATTGGAAAATTTTCGGACACGAATTCGCCAACAACTTCGCAAATTCTCTTAGTTTCACTCATCGCAAATTCGGACACTGAGGTCTCCTAAGCATGATATCTCGGAAACTAAAAAAGATATCGAGAAACGGAAAAAACTTTTAAACGTTTTGGTCAAAGGCCTTTAAAATGAGAAAAAAAGATTTTCGTGTCATATGCGCTTTAAACCATAATCATAAGAGCGTTTCTTCTTACGATGAATAGTTAACAGAATAGAAAACAGGTGCTTCATTTGACAATGTAAAAATAAATGTATCCTCACAGGGAAATGATATTATTATTATTATTGTTTTCTCGCCATTACGTAATAAGCAATTTTTGAATACGGGTCCATGTCCTAAATCATAAGCTTAGATTTGGCGAAACTGGTTGTCAGAATTAAAGGTATCTTTCTTTTATTCTGAAATTTTATATCCTGCCGCAAAAACATACATATAGTCATCAATTCTTGCAAAAGAGCCTGAAATTTCGTTTGCAGGGATTAAATTTAATAATTTATATATGCCGGGTGTCCCAAAAAATGTAACAGCAATGACCAAGGCTGGCGGTGCGAGTTTCACTCAAATTTATTTGAAACAATTTTTAAAATAGTTCCTGATAGTCAACTTAAGGATTGATGAGTCGAGATATTAATTCTGAAAGTTAAAATTTGCCTCCAACCCAAAACCAGAGGTCTACATTTTGGTCTATACTCCACCTTTGGATCTCCTGTATCATAGCATTTTACCGAAAATTTAATGGTGTTTGGAAATACACTCGGAAAAAAATCAAAGGACTGAAAATTAAGCACTTATTTGTGGATGCAGCAAACTCTTTTTTCAGCATTTTTACCAAAAATCTACCAAAATAAAATAGCAATTTTAGTTTTGAAAACATTTAGACACAGACAACTGATTTCAAAGATTATTTTTGGAATCATTATTCAGAAGGATTTTTAAAAACAATGTATGTTGTCTGGAGCACCGCTGTGGTTCAGAAAATCTTACGACACGGCCATACGAGAGCGTAGGCCAAAATAAAAACCTCTTCTCAAGCGATTCTCAAACAAAAAAAATCAACGAACAAGATTTTTATTTTCAAGTTAGCTATCGAGGATTATTTAAAAAGAATTTTTGACGGAATTGAGCGATTTGCTCAGCACTAGCCTTGATCAAACCTGTTTGGGGACATTTTTTTGGGACACACGGTATATAACACAAAAACTATCCTCATTTGCAGGGCTATGGTTTGAAATCCGTGAGAGAAAAAAATTACAAATTGTATACAAAACGATGTCCGAGGGGCAAACTTAGAGCTTGGGTAATCATCCAGTCGTCTGCAATCACGTTTACATGGTTAAAAACTAAAAAATGAAATAACCTTTTATCCATGAGCTTTCAAATCAATTGAGATACAGATACATTTCCAGTCAACATTTTGACATTAAAACAACGTGCTTGCTTCTATCAACTTAAGGAGTTTGATTAGTGAACTGTTTCAAATTTTAAACTCATAAAGTGTAATTAAAACAAGCAGGTTGTTTTATGTCAAAACGTGAACTGAAAAAAGTAATTTTTTTTCAAGTTACATATTTCACAAACTCACGAGTAAAAGCGATTTTAATTGAAAGTCTTGGACAGGTTTGTGGTTGCAGATGACTGGATGCTATCCCAAACTCTAAGCTTGCCCTTCGGACGTTGTTTTACAAAAAATTAAGTCGAATTACAAAATATTTATATCTAAAATGCTTACCTAAATGTAAGAGGGTACAACAAAGCTAAGAAAGCTTGTGCTGTCAGAGTTAAGTGTGTGTAACTGCTTGACAAAAGCAGGAGTTTATTTTCAGTCACCAATGCAGTAAATACCATTATGATGTTGTGAATTCCTACAAAATATAAATAAGTATATGACACCTCTGTATTTTACATTTATCATTTTAATTATGATAATTATTCGCAACTATTTTATTCGAATTTGATTAATTTCTTGTATTTATATATTTGAAGCCAGATGTAATAATTTCGAATTATTAAGATGACAAACAAAAAATGACAGTAAATTCTTAAATATCGTAAACAAAATCTTGAATGCATTGATGCAAAAACTGCTATACGTGCACTGGATGTTTTCATAAAAACATGTTTGTCTTTGCATAACAAAATGACGTCCCAAGTAAAATCATTCACATTTACAACAAAAGAGAACAATAACCCTTTTATTCCTATTTTTCATAATAAAAATGTTCAACAAAATGCCGTCATCACAGTGAAGCAGAAAAATATAAAGTATCTCTCAAAGTGTGGTTCATTATATGTAATCCCTATATGGGTGCTTCGTTTTGAAAATAACGTTTTTGAACCAGATTCTGTGAACTGAATTGTTCTTGAGAAGTATCATATATTTTAATTAAATGTTTCCACACTTTGAGTGATAGTCTCATTCATCAACCCAGAAAAATGTTTGACATGTTTATTCAATGTAGTATTCTGATGATTATTTTTTGGAGAGAAAATACAGAAACTCGTGCCAACAAATATACCAGGTGTCCCAAAAAAGGTGTCACAGTTTCATTAAAAAGAATAAAAAAGAGAACAATTTAAATAAATCAAGGTGTTACAGACTACAAATCTAGAAACGTTAACTTGGTCCAAAAATTGGTTACATGTTCACAAAGCCTGATGAATACCGTTTTCATACATTTAATATTATATATATTAGAACCAACTTTGAATAGTCAACTTTAAATCTGGTACCTTACTCTGCAATACTGATGCCTTGGGTTCTAAGATATTCATCTTCTAGCACCAGATTTGCAATCATGACAAAACGAGAGCCCTAAACTGAAACGGCCTAATATTATTCCTATTCAAATCTGAGGATAAAGACACGGTCTAATTGTTCAACTTTTATTGGGTTTCATTGACTGTTTAAATGGAGACGGACACTGGTTTCGAGATGACATCAAGTTTAGGGTTTCAAAAATTAATCTCAGCATTCAAGGCCCTGATTTTGCCAAGTAAAGTGGCAAATTTTATGTTAACCATTAAAGATTTCTGTTATTGTCTTTAGCTGCTTTAATTAACACAGTTTGGAGCAAAGATTTAAACAAGCACCAAATCATTTACAATTTTTGAGCTTCCTTTCAAGTTCGCTTTTTGGCACAAATTTTATCACAATTGTTTCAATCTTTCTATTTGTACCATCAATTTGTTCTCAATCAGATTAGTTTGAAAATTATGTTAGGATGACATCAAAAATGTCGCTCAACAATTAAGTAATTTTTTTTTTTACATTTAAGTTAAGTTTCATTTAAAAAACATTAAAGCTGTATATATGAAAAATATATAATATGCATGTGATAAGAATAAAACTGTAAAAAGATACTAAAGTAGAGGTTCAAGATCATTTCAAATTATTGAGCATTATACAAAAAAATTAATTATTTCAAATTATCTAATTAAATATTATTTAAATTATGTCACATTCTTAATCCTTAATAATCTGAAATAATTTTGAAACTTTCTACTGGTTTCGTCAGAGGTTTTAATTTTGGCCTATGCTCTTAAAGGATCGCATTGTAGGATTTTCTGAATCATGGCGGTGTTCCAGTCAACATACTCTGTTTTTGAAAACACTTGATTATTCCAAATGATTCCAAACTGAATCCTGAAAATCAGGAAATTTTGGGAAAACTAAAATTCCCGTTTCATTTTGGTAAAAATGATGAAAAACGAAAAAGCACTTCATAGTGGCTACATTCATAAATAAGCGTTTAATTTTAAGTTTTCAGATTTCTTTCTAAATGTGTTTCCAAACACCATTAAATTTATTTCGTAAAAAGCTATGATTTAGGAGACCCAAAGACGCAGTTTGGACCAAAATCTAGACCTCTGGTTTGGGGTTGGAGGCAAATTTGAACTTTCAGAATTAATTTCTTGATTCTCGATACACAAATAATAACAAACTAGGTATCAATTTTTAAATTGAATACCAACAATTATTTTCAAAATTGCTTCGAATAAGTTTGAGTGAAACTCACACCCCTAGCCTTGATCAAAGCTGTTACCTTTTTGGGACATCCGGGATATCTAGTTCAGAAGAAAACACAGATAAAACGCTCCATTACCTAATTGATTAAATATGACAGCAACAGATTGGTTTGAAGTTGGAAGAGAATCCGTAACAGGTGGATACACCGCTTGACTATCTTCACCGCCAAGTGAAAAAGACAATTTTGGCCCTCCAGGTGGAGGAAGTTGCACAAGACCAAGAGCATAACCAATCATCCTTTCTAGTTTATCAAAGTTGTTATCGGCATAAGCTGAATAAATTGTTGTCATGCAGCTCTGTGTGAAATAAATAATAAGTGAAATAAAGTATATATGGTTGGGAATGTATCGTTTACATGTTGAAAAGTGTTCTACAATACATTTTGAAAATTTTTCAAACAATTTTGGTTTTGAACCGTTTTCCTCTTAAAATCAGTCCACTGGTATTTCCTTTTAGCATCATTTATCAAGTTAATTTGAATAAATTAGATAATATAAAATTTGATGAAACAAAAAAATTAGCTGAGCAAATTTGAATGTAAATACATACAAGGAGATTTACGAAACGTCAACATTTATAGATAAGTTCGAAATTTTTAAATTTTTAAACTTTTGAAATCCTTAAAACTAACCTTTATTGTGTCCAAATGTTTTTGCCTTGTCACAAGACAAATACATTTTGGAACATAATATGTCATCTTGCTTTCTTCCCCTCCAGCTGTATTGTCTACCTCATCTTGGATGCTGTTTTGAGTGTGAGAGCTTGACATCTGTCTCTTGATAGATCCATTTTTCTTTGATAAAACTGGCTCATGAAACAAGAGACATCCACAGTAGCTGTGGGTCCCCTCGATGTCAGTTAATATTGCATAATAAAATGTTGGTGAATGATACATGTAGCTAGCCTGCCAGCCTGCAGGTTGACAAAACTACAAACAAAAAGGTGTTTCTCTGAATTTTTACATATTACTGAGCAAATAAAAAATTTGGTGGCATTTCCAAGCCTAAATGCAGTAAGTAAGTAAGTTTTACTTACCACTGAATTAAAAGTGTACAATCAATAAAAGGATAAAATTTTACACAATTCATAAAGTAAAAAATGAAAAAAAAATGAATACATAAAAACACATTTAAAAACACACACCCCTAAACTAGAGTGGCAGGGATAGCACTAAAAGATCGAAAAGACCTTGATTCCATAATGGTCCCCTTAGAGGTATGTCTTGAACAGTAATATTAAAATAAAATAAGTAATCCTAAATGCATTCATGATTGTGATAAAGTATTGATATGTCGTTTGTAATGGATATTGGTTGTAGATAGAAACACTGTCTTCTTTTTTGTACGTTTTGCATGAAATTATTTTTGATTTTATGTTTAAAAGCATATATTGTTTGCGTATTTTAGATCCAAGGATAACTGGTTCTATAACTCAGGCCCTAGGTAAGATAAAAATTTTTGACCTGAATTACTAATAGGTAAGGTGAGATTTGACTTGTCTTTCAATCAAGGGTGGAACATTTCCAAAGAATAGGCTTGTGAGGTGTTCTTGAAGTTTGTTTGTTTTGGCAACTCCTATAAGTTTGTGTAAACTCCTTCTTTTGATTATGTGAAATTTAACACAACATAAATAAAATTGCCAGAGCCAGTCAAAACCCTTGATCAAAAATGTTTTGAATAACAATTTCTTGATTAAAAATCAGCAATAGTTCAGCTAAACACTGATGGCAAATATTAAATCTGTTTGAACACAACAGAAAGGCAAATTTTGTAACAATAGTGTAATTGACACACCAAGTTTAAAGCGATTATCCACTGAAGACGAAGCAACTTTCCTCAACCTGAAAATCAAAACCTAGGGTTGACCTCAGGTTGCTTGTTTTCCAGTTGAGTTAATTAGCTTTGTCTTTGATGGATAATCACTTTGAAATCGGTGTGTCAATTTCCTTGTCACAAAATTTGCCTTTACTTGTAAACACAACATCATCTTAGAAAATAAGATCTTCCTATTAAATTCTACACACATGGGGAAATCTTTGAAACAGAACAATTATATTTCAAAATTTAAAAGGAAAATGTTTGGGTTTCTTGGGTTTCCTGGGATTCTCTTTTTCTAAATTTTTTTTCTCTATTTTCTCTATCTGTATTCCATTCAAAATTTTCTCTAAAATAACTTCACTCATTTATTTTATTTAATAAAGAAAAAAATTATCATACCAACTCAACAGCAGATGGAAATGGAAATTCTTTGTAATCATCTTCTGGAAATCGCTGTAAAATTGTTCCCTTGACAGTCTTTCCATGGTCTGCAAGAAATGGAAAATAAGTAATTATATAAAGATACAGTTTTATAGTAAAGCAACTCTCAAGTAATGTTAACCACAAAAGTAATCTTCGCTAATCACTTGTTCCCAGCTTTTTCGCAGTCTACCACATCCACCAACTCCAGCTATCTCCAGATTGCGCACTTTTCGCAACCAACTGTCCCCATCACTTCTTTCTATGTGCCCAAACCAACTCAGACAACTTCAACGCATTATATCAAGTATTGACTTGATACCTAGTCGAGCTCTTGAGTTCCTCACTTGAAAATCTGTCTTTCAATGTGACGCCACACATCCAACGAATCATGGACATCTCATTACGATTGAGTCTTTGAGATTCTTCAACCTTCACTAGCCAGGTTTCAATGCCATGCAGCATCACACTGCGAACACAGATGGCATAAAGCTCCCCTCTTACTTTCAGGGATGCTTCTCTGGTGGTGAGTAGTGGCAGTAGTTCTCTGAACTTCTTCCAACCGCTTCTCACCCTAGTGATAGTACTAGATTCAGCACCACCCCCAGCATCCAGCATATCACCCAAATAGCAAAACCTTTCCACCATCTCAAGATTACATACTTACATAAATACCCAATATATGAGAACTTCAATTCAGACCTTCAAATTATGTCAAATTTTTTTTAATTTGTTTAATTCAGCATGATATAATATGCTTCTGAGACTTCAACCAGATTCAAATTATTTTTTGGCATCCAGGCAAAGATGCTTGAATACTAAACAACTCAGCTAAGCAGGATTTTCAGGAATGGGAGGCAAGCGATAAAGTACTCTTGTGCTTTAAGACACACACCCAAACACTGTAAGGAGAGAAATCCAAATTGCTAGCCAAGACATCTATATTTTCAATATGTTGAAGAGAGAAATACAGGGTTCGATTTTGAAAAAAGTTTTATTACAAGTAAAATGCAGTTGCCAGTACTGAATGTGTCTGTTTTCATTTGCTGTCTTGATGGTTTTAAGAAAACAGCTTATGAGATGTACAGTATGTTATGGATGTTTGCCGCTTTATTTTTCATAAATTATAATTCCTCATCAATCATCAGTAGCCAAATTGAAATTCAGTTTTCATGAATCATAATTCATTGGTGATGTTCACTGATCCAACTTAGTGCATTTTATTTGTTGTCATAGGGCATCGGCAATGTTCGTAATTTTGGCAATTTTGCATCAGCATCAGCATTGGCAATTTTCTTTTCTTTTCTTGTCACAAAAAGTAATTAAATCTTTAATGTGTGATAATAAATGTGATATTATGATATGACAAGTATCTTGAACATGAAAGGCCTTTCGCAGCCCAAACTTGCCTGGATTGTGACCTCAGGTAGATTCACAAGCTTCATTTATATATAATTTCCCTAGTGAATTTGGTCCCCATCAAAGATTGTGTAATAATTAGACAAGATAAATCTTAGGATTCTTTAGATTAACTGGTGCTCAGTTACTGAGATCATGCAAAGCTTTAGGGGCTTGACTGACACATCATTTCCCACTTTTGTGAAACACACATAGTCAACTTCAGTTATAGCCCAGTGCCTGTTATAGTCACTCTACTTATAGTCATGCTCTGGTTACTATCACATCACCATTGTTTCCCAAATTTACCTCTGGTCAAAGAAACGCTTATAAATGTACTGCGCTTAAATTCACACTCAGCTTATAATCATACTTTTTTGAAAATATTTGGTGTAGTTTTAAATGACAATTTTTTCTGGTTTATTTTATGTACTTTCAGGTCTCCAGGACTGTAGTTTTAAATGAAAACTTGTTCTGGTATATTTTAAAATGTACTTTCAGATCCCCAGATCTAAATTGTCAATCAGTGAAACAACCTGTTGAATTTGATTGCTGTGCCAGGTGGTTATTTGTATCAACTTGTTGTTGTTTCCTTCGTTTTATCACTTAGGCACAATATAAAGGTGAAATGTACTTCACATTTTTCTAATACATTAGTGATGATCTTGTCAAGGCAATCCATAATGGTTCAATTAAATGTTTAAAATAAATTATTTATAGCAATCAGAGTCATCACTGGCTATATATGAGAATTTTCTTGTGATAAATTGCTGATGGTTCTACAAATAAATTGTTTTCACATTTTATTTTCTACTAACAATGGGTTGAGATATACTCAGCAATAAGCATTGATGCAGTTTTAGCCAAATTCTGTCAATTGATCTTTCTTTTTTGCAAATTTAGCCCAAACAAATTACATTTAATCAAATAAGTTTAATTTAACCTACATGAGTTAAATTTAACCCAACCCATCATCCTTCATGCCCAACCCAGGCCAGAATGAATTTTGGGGGTATTTTCAAAAAGATTTTTGTTGCAGAGGAGAACACCCTGTCCGTATTTTGGTGTATAATTATATGGGGCACAGAGGAAAACAAAAACAAATTAAAAGTGTTTCAAACCAGTCTGGAAACTTTGCTATTTGCACCAAAGAATGTTAATTATTAAGGACAATAGAACAAAAGAAATTAAACAATGTTCATATGCACACTATAGTTTGTTGTGCACACCATTGTGCATTGAAGCAAAGTTTCTAATCTTGGTTTCAAACAATATATATGAATCAACGTTGAATCCAATTGTTCCATGAGGCACAAAGTCATGAAAATCTTTGGCATATAAGGCAGGAAGGTGCACAACAGGGTACTTTCATCCCACCGCCCAAACCCTTTTTCTAGCATATCCCATAATAATATATCCTTGACCTTGCTATAACATTTTTGAAACTTCCAATTCCGCCAAATTCAAGGTGCATCGATCATACAGACACCATAATATCCCACCCCCAATCAGAAACAGTACATATCAAAATTCCACCAATCAAAGGAACCTGGGTGATTTACGTAAATAAATAATAAATTGGGTTTTCTTTTTGTGACAACAACACAACACAACAGTAAACAGAAAAAATATATGTATTTAAAAATAATTTTATCTCATTTTATTGGCAGAAAGGCGCGTGTTGGGTAGTGTCTGGTACAAAAGAACTTACGAAATCAACTGTACACACACTAACGAAGCCACTCCCACCAGAAGATTTCTTTAGGTAGCTTTAAACTGCGTAAAGTAAAAAAGGCCATAAATAAAGTTTCCTTTTTAACAAGCAAAGCGAGCGGGTAACATTTTAAATGGCGCATACTCACGTAAATTGTCGATTTCTGTGCATCCAACAATTGTCAAATAATCAACCAATCTTCTCTTACTCATAACTGGTGCTAAAACCCCGTTGTGGGGAACTTTAATCCAAATGAATCAGTCTGTGACATCTTTCTCGGAAGAATGACTTTGCGGCATGCAAAACGAGCACCTCCCAAATACATCCGCCATCATGAAGACTTGACCGAAATAAATAGGAATCTGGGGACAAGTTATTGTTGTCATGAAGTCACAAATTCGTTCTCAACACGGAAGATGCTCTGACACTGACCCATGGTCAATAGAAAAAACTTTTTTTACTATGACTGACCCTACTACTACACTGACATTAACGGGGCTAATTTGATCCAGAAATTTATGGAATCCAACTGAGATTGTCTATGGTACATTCATGATGAGAAACAGCCTTGAGAGATAATTTGAGCAGATTTGAGCAAATCTGGCGGATTTGATTGGAAAATGTTTTCTAGGAAGAGCACCCCTGGACCCGACCAGCAATGTAAAAGAAGATGGGCTTGGAGGGATCAGGACCTACAAAATTTGGCACTACACTACTGCCCAGGACCTAGACTTGTCTACGCTGGACCTGCCTCAAACGCTCTGCTGCTGCTTCCACTGCTAGCTTCATTCGCCTTACGGCCTCATTTTCGACAGCTGCAGAACTGATTAAAAATTCATCAAAATGGACACATCTAATAATGGACACCTCCCTATAACAGATACCTCCATACAACGGACACCTTCAGCAACGGACACCTTGCTATTGTTCCGAATTTCCGTTATGTGGTCAAACCCCTGTTAGCTAAACATCCGCTCGACGGACACCTCTCAACAACGGACAGAAACTTTCGTCCCAAAGGTATCCCTTATTTAGAGGTTTCACTGTAGGAGGCTTTTTAAACATTTTTCTCTTAGAAAATTGCAAACTTTATCAAACATGACTCTTTTAATTATTTCTCTTGTTTTTGTAAAGGCTGCTTTTCCAAACCTAATTAAATAAGTTTCATACTTTCACAAGAAAGATTTGACTCTTGATGATTTGACCAATGATGAAGGATTCCTGAAAGGCTATTCCCGATACCTTGGTTTTTCACTATCTTGGCATTATTGGTTTATTGACTATGGTTTAACTTTAGAAAATGATTATCATTGCAAATATGTAACTCAGTTTCACTTTAGAGAATGATTATTATGCAAAGCTTTAACTCAGTTTAACTTTAGAAAATGATTATCATTGCAAATATGTAACTCAGTTTCACTTTAGAGAATGATTATCATTGCAAATATGCAACTCAGTTTAACTTTAGAGAATGATTATTATGCAAAGCTTTAACTCAGTTTCACTTTAGAGAATGATTATTATTGCAAAGATTTGACTCATTAAGTTTAGAGACAGTTGGATGTTCTTGCAAAAATAAATTATGGAAACACTTCTATCCAATAATTTACCATTTGGACTTCAAACAATAGAAAAATAGAACGACAAATCTTTAGCTTGGAAAACGTTATTTAGTAATTGATTGAGTTTTGTGGCAACAAGTTTTGTTACAAGATTTTTTCTGGTTTTGAAAATGTCTTCTTTTTTGATTGGGGACCTCAAAAGAACGTACGCACTAATGTGACTATTTTCACCCTCTCGCCATTGTACGCAAAATAACAATAGAAAGATACTTTTAGTTAGATTTCAGAACGAAGAACGTTTATCATATACTAGGTGATTCTCGAAGAACGTTTATCATTTGCTGAATTATAGCCACTAGAATATACCGTAAGTAATTCATCAATAGTTAATTTAACAATAAATACTTTATTTAGCATTATTGGTGTCTTGTGAGCCGAGATATTCATCTTAAAATTCCTCTTCCAGCCAGATTTCTTTAGCCCTCCCAGCCACGTTTCTGTTTTCAGTGGAAGTAAATTTGAGATTCGAAGATGAATATCTCGGCCCACAAATCATCAATGATGCTAGCTAGGATATTTATCGTCAAGTTAACTATCCGTGAGTCATACGAAAACATGTGGAAACCATTTAGTATGAAGTGATTGTTGTCCGAAAGTAGATGAACAAAAATAAGCCTTTCTTGTAACAAAGCGATTGATTTAAAATATTTACAAGCTTTTTTTTCAAAGGCTGTGGAATCAATTGCAAAACCCGTGCATTAAAATTACAATTTCAATAAATCCTCGTACACCATGATAAATTAAAAAATAATGTAATCAATGAAATAAAGTGTACGAAATTTTAAATAGCTTCTATCTTGCATTCGTTAATAAATTGTGTACAGTCCTTTCTTATTCTTCGAAAAAAGTTGTGTAAAAAAATGAAAAGATTTGTAAAAATTTAGTATAAAACAGCCATACAAATTGCTATACACGTAAAAAGCAGCCTTACAAACAGAAATCAGCCACGACAAAAAATTGTAAAAATTAACATAAAAACAGTAATACATGCAAAAAGTTCTCGAAGCACGAAGCATATGCCGGAAAGACTAAAATTAGCCAACATCCCCCCATTTTATCCCCCGGAGATACCGAAAAAGATTTTGAACCATAAATTCCACCATAGAAAATGCCTCCAAAAGATTTCGAACCATAAATTCCACCATAGAAAATGCCTCCAAAAGATTTTGAACCATAAATTCCACCATAGAAAATGCCCCCAAAAGATTTTGAACCATAAATTTCACCATAGAAAATGCCCAAAAAGATTTTGAACCATAAATTCCATAATACATGGGGCAGAAATATCTCGTCATTTTCTCGTGGGTCACCCGACCCCCAGGGTGGGGAAACAAATTACCTCAACAGCAGATGAAATACACTGTCTCATTATTTGTAAAATAAATAAAACTGAACGAGAGAAAACATTTTTCAAAATATCAACATGTGATAAAACTTTCAACCATCTTCCTGAAATGAAGAAATTTATTTTCGGTAAAACGACCGAATATGCGATAAGAGCATATATCGCTTCATTGTTCAATGATTAGAAAAAACTTTTTTTAAAAATTGAAGACATGGAGAACATTTCCACATAGCTTTTAACTATATTTGTTTTTGAAATGTAAATTTTAATTTACATTATTCACGTTATGTTCTCGGTTATATTATATTTTTATTATAAACCTATCGTAGTTCTCTTTGTATTGATGGATAAGAAAATTAAAAAAAAAATGTAATTCCCCTTCATACAACTCCCCGACATAAACGAGCTCGTTAACAATGGGAAGATTATAGATTCACTGATCGAAATGTTCAGGTTTGAACTAAAACGAGGCTATTCCAGATATTATCCAGTCAGTATTTTAGGATCAGTACTTAAGCCTTTGTTTAGCAATCTCATCTGCAATAAAAAAATGACGGAGTAAATTTCATTGAATATGGAAAATATTTTTACAAGACTGTGTTCGTCAGAGCCTTGAATGTCATAATCCAGAGGTCGAAATATGTTTACTCAGGCATGAACAAAGAGAAAGTGGCGAGAAGCAACCAAAGTGCCCAAAGCGCCGTCAAACCCTTTGCTCGATTTTGTGACCGCATTATCACAAGTGTTACATTTGACATCCATATTCTCCATATGGTTGTATTGATGGGTACGAAAATTTAAAAAAATTAACTCCCCTGTATAAACTCCCCAACATAAACGGGCTCTGTAACACTTGAATGGGAATGGAACCTCCTTCCTATCTCAGTTTTTTCTGTGGAAACAAAAGTCAACAATGCTTCTTTTTAATAATAGAATGTCAATTGTTGGAAAGGTTATTCCTTCAGGAAAAGTTTGTAAGACGGACGTTGAATACAGCACTTCAACGAAATTCCACCATTTTGAGAATTTTTCAAAATTTCAAGATAAAAATTTTTTTGACTTGAGATTCGGATTGGGAATGAAAACGTTAGTCAATCTATGAATTTTGATTATTTTTTTCCTAATTACAAATGATTTTATCAGCATTTAAACCTTGTAAGAATATAAGGGATTAGACCGTAAAATTGTCTCGCGGTGAAAAATTCGTTCAGCTGGTATATTCTAAGAAACAGAAAGAATCACAGCGAGGCTAGAAGAAATAGCCCAGTTTTAAGATAGTACAAGAGCATGTCGTAGTTGGCGTCCATCGATATATCACTAGCCAAATTACGACTGTGTAGTAAGTCTACGAAAAACTGGGCGTTTTTGTAATTCATACATGGTAGGTGCTCTTGGTTCAACCGTGTTGAATATATTTGAAAAAGTTTTGCTGGGTCCAAAAATGTTTTAACGTCTAAGTGGTCCGGCGTTTCTAGCCCTGGATAGTTGAAGGGAGCTTTGGGGTTTCGGGAATTCCGGATTCCGCCGTTTTAGGTGTTCGGTTTTTAAATTTAAAATGTACGGTTTTGCGGATTTTGGATTATGTGTGGTTGCAGTTTTCTTAAAAATTGCCAAAATTGCGGATTTCGGTTTTAATCACTATATGATGATTTCTTATACTGAACATGCCGTTTTCAGCTTTAGGGATTTAAAACATGCGGTTTTGCGATTTCTTCCCAATTTTGTTGCGGTTTGGTGGTTTCTGGTGCCCCCAAAGCCCTTCCCATAATTCCCCAATCTAAAAAAGCATTAAATTTCGTCCTCTGACCGTTTCAACATTTCCCCAAGGGTTCCCCACCCAAAATCTGGAGAAAATAAGCAATTCCCTTTATCGGAGAGAATTAGCAATTCCAATTATCAAGGATCCTTTATCGGTATCTTTTTCTTGTGTACCGGTATTTCCTACTGGTGCTTCCGAATTTCCTACTGGCGCATTAATATTTCCTCCTTGTTTGTTGATATTTTCTTCTCGTGGATCGGTTTTTATTATTTCCTGCTTCTTTCTTCTAGTGTCACCAAGTATATATTTTTTACTGGAATTATATGTCCTCTGCTTCTCTCCCATATCATTCCTGTTGCCCTTCAATAATATAAAAACAATAATTCCAAACAGGACATGAATCAGAACAAAAGCGATCAGAAAAGCTGCAAAACACCATTGCTTAAGGTCTCTGGACAGTTTTCCTTGGCCTGTAAAGCTTGAACCCACATTGTAAATTGATCCTAGCAAAAACTGGAAGGCTATACAGCAAAAAATGTACTTGTCCATCAATGTAAAGTAGGAAACATTTGGGATAAACTGTTGCACGTAAGATTTAAAAGCAACTGTTGTTAAGAAAAGAATTAATGTGATCTGCATTCTATTTGCTGTAGAATCCTCTTCAACTGCAAATGTCGAAAAAGTCAAACACGTTATCATAAATACTATCGCTGCTACACTCCCCAAATACTGGCTGTATTCTCGTGCAGCGCACATTTTAAATTTACACAAAGGATATACTTTTGGAGATGCACCCTGACCCTTTTTTTCCTTGGTGGATGTAATTTTTACTTGAACATTTTCTTCAAGCTTCCATTCTTGTTTGGCTTTGAAATTCCAAGTGCGAATATAGTTTGGTGTTTTTTCATCCTTCAACAATTCAATGCTTCCAGCATGATTTTTACTCTTTTCATCCCATTCATTCCAGTTGCTAGTTAAGATGAGTTCCAGTTCTTGAAAATCAAATGGAAAATTTCTTACGTTAAGAACCTGAAATGAATAACAAGACAATTAAGTAACTTTACTTTCACCCCATTTAGCTCCAGAGGCAGTATCACCTGACTTGGGTAAGGAGGCCTGTGCTATATCTTTGAGTCTGGGATTTCGATTTTAATAATATATTTCAAAAAAGGAGTATGCATTTGGACCAACTGGTCGAGTCTCCGCTCTGCAACACATTGATTGAAGCAAATTCAAGTCAAACGTTGCTTTTCTCCTCTCGTGTGCCAAACCTTTTGGGTTTGAAAAATTCCTTTAGGGCTTGCTTGAAATAGGGAAATAAAATGATTGTCCTTACTTAATGATTGTCCTTACAATGTTTTATTTTTTAGTTGTCCTTACAATGCCCTATAAGCCTTGTTTGAACTATAGTGTAATGGAGGATAGATTTATATTATAAGAGATACAGGTACTCAAAAAGAATCTTGATTGGGGGGTTGTCAATACGCTTGGGACCGAATTTTTGAAGAACTGGGACCGACTGTATTCCAGCTCCAGAAAAGTTAAGACATGGATAAAGCAAAAAAAATCTTATTTTATACTCTTTTCATTTATTTACACATAATTTCTATTCAAAATTGTTTTTAATTTTAATATATCTCGATACATCAAGTTGTTAGACACTTTAATTGTAACCCAAGTCGTTAGAAAAGTATAAGCACATAAAAATACGTGCCAATGTTTCCAAGGTAACAATCACTTTATTCTTTTGGCAAATACTGACACCTCGTCCTGTTTTTGGTAACTTAGGGCACTAATCTGAACTTTGTCTGCAGGTTCCAGGGGCAAATCTAGGAAATTCGGTGACGGGTGCTCAATCAATGGCACTCGGAGGATCTGCGCTAAGCGCAGCAATTTTTTTAACTACCACGCCCAATGATATGCTGGGATACGCCTTCTTTGTAATTGTAATGACGTTTTTGCAAAGGAAATATGGTGGCTAAATTCGCAAAAAAGTTCATTAAAACTCTTGTGTCTGCGTCTCTGGCTCTAATGGACCTTTTCGGAAATAGAGCCTGGTCTCGAGGCTAGTGCTGTATTTCCACTGGGAATGGTTATTTTTTCCTCTTTCTCTCTGAAATGTTCAAAAACATCAAAGTTTAAACGCTCTTTGTACTTATGGGAATTTCATCAATATTGTTGAAAATGAGGCTTGTGCTGTAACACAATAGAACATCTTTTATATCTGAAAAGATCCATTCCACTGTTAAACATTTTGACACCTATTCTTCGTCCACCCCCTGTTTTTTCTATAACCTATGGAACAAACTTCCCTAAAATTTGGATGGTTTTCCCAGAACATCACGAAGAACAAGAGGTTTCTAGAACATTTCAAGCACTAGAACCTTAAAAGTTGAGTTCAGGCATGAAAACCATGCTTAGTATTTCGAGCTGCCTTCACACAAAGTTTTGTGTGAGCTGCAATACCTGCTAGACTTAAATATCAAAGACATTGCCATCAAAGACAATGGCTCTCTTCATGTGATTCACCAACAAACAACAGACGAACAATTGTGTACTATGTCGATTATTGGACCGGCCTCTTTCGAGCAACCTCAGACCATTGCTAAATTAGCCGCCCTCCTAAATCAAAATTGGTAATAGCTACTGATTTGCGATTAAGAAAACATGATCGATATATCAAATGCAAATAATATGCAAAATTTTAAGATAGTAAAGTAACTGACGTCATGATGACGTCATAAAAAGGAAATTTTAGGAAATTTCACAACTCAAAGATTTGTAAAGTTTTAATTTGCAATTTGGACACAATGTTGTTGATTGAAATTAGAACGATACTAAGGCCATTTTCCCTCAGAAAGCAGGTTTTTCTCAATGCATAAATATTTTTTGTAAAATTTGTACATACTTTGACAAAATTATGGGAAGCTCTTCGCGCATGTGCAGTGAAAAACTGCTACTAAATTGTTATAGATGATTTTCTTGTAAAATTATCATGTGTGATGATGTATAAAGCTACATTTTAAAGTAAAACCATGATAAAAACTTATAACAATGCTCTACATGGCTGAAAATGGAAATACTGATGACGTCATCAAATTCCACTAATAGCTTTAAATTTAATTTTGAAAATTTCAAAATGTGCTCATGTGCTCCATCAATATGCAGACTTAGTTTCAAATTGAAAGCTCCTTTCATAAGAAATCTACAAAGCAACATATATATTTACAAGTACTCTCTCAAAAACTGGTTGACAATACAACTGCAAACACGCAAACAAGTAAACAAACACATTGCAATATTCCTAGATGATATTTAGGAAAAGTCAAAAACTTTCAAAGCATCTGGAAAATAGATTTAATTTTGAAAATGAAGACAGTATTAATTTTAGGGGAAAGAGGAAAATTTTATTAGGATAAAATTTGAAGGGAAAACTTGATTAACTTTTAATCATAGAGGAACAATTTATTAGGTTTAGTTTGAAAAAAAAAATTGGTTAACTTTTATGAAAGAAAAAATTTTTGTTAGGTTTAACTTTGGAATAAAGATTTGAAAAACTTTAGGAAAAGAGGAACATTTTACCAAGTTTAAATTTTAAAGATTAATTCTAGCGAAAGAGACAAAGTTTATTAGTTTTACATTTTAATGGAAGACTTGTGTAATTGTACAGGGAAATGGAAAATTTTATTAGGTTTTAATTTAAATGGAGGACTTGAGTTACATTAGGGAAAGATGAAACTTTTATTAGGTTTTGTTTAAAAGGAGGACTAGATCAACTTTATGGAAAGAGGAACACTTTAATATGTTTCAATTTTAATGGAATTCACTTCGTAACTTTGTAAATGATTTTAGTGTAATTTAGTGTAAATTTTAATGTAAAAGCAGGACCTTTACATATATTTGGTAAGAGAGGGAGGTTATATCTTGTTTTAATTTGATTTGATTAATTTAATAAGAAAGACTTGAATAACCTTAGGATTTCTAGAAAGACTTGAATAGATTTCATTAGGCTCTTTTAGAGTTAAAAAGAAAACTCTAGTAACTTTAGTAAAAGAAGAAAATTAAATAAGGTTTAAAAGGAAAACTGAGGTAAAATTAATAAAAGAGGAAAGATTTATAAGTTTCCAATTGGAAATAGAAATTATCTATTTCAAGTTTTACTTTACACAGAGACTGAAAAGTAAGTTCGATACTGTAAATTTTATATTATTGTACTTTTATCTGATAATGATGGCTCATTTTTGAATATAAACAACCACAATTGCTGACACATGCGGAGTTATTCCTTTATTAGACCTTTTGGCTTTTTTCAGTGCGGTTCTCCAATGGGAAGATTGTTCCCATGTTACGTATGTTACATGTTACATACATTTGAGAATTTTGGAAAAAATATTAAGAAGCTTGAAATTGAACTTGTTGAAGTTAATTAAATACACCATTATAAATGAAAACAAGACATTTCTGGGAATTCTTTCTTGGATATATGTTGCGATTGTCATCATAGTTTTATTAATATATTATTGAGATACTGACAGGATACTTTAATTTCCAGGTTATTCGTTTCCACGACGAAAAGATGCTGCTACTTCTCACACCGATTTTGCTGAATCTTTTAATATCTGTGCAGTGGCAGGTAAGGTAATTAAATTTTTTTGGTTTGAAACGAAACGAAACGAAACGAAACGAAACGAAACGAAACGAAACGAAACGAAACGAAACGAAACGAAACGAAA
>JAYJMH010011792.1:0-22984 GCA_036873815.1 Phacellophora camtschatica | reverse complement strand
AAGAGAGCCCCCCTTTCTGTTATGTAGACATGTTATGTTTCAAAATCAAGGCTATATAAATTTAATATTCAATGTGTAAAATATTTTGCAATTGAATTTTGAATATTTTCCTTAAGCAGTACATGCAGTTTTGCAGATGAATTCTCAGTTTTTTTCTTAACAAAATTTTGAAGAAGAATTTCTAATTTCTACTGGTAAATCATTCCACAGTTTGCTCCCATACATCGAATAGACCTGAAACCATACTGAAGTCCAATTATTTTATTAGTCAAGTACAAATCACCACGAATAGATTGCCTAGTTGAATAGTGATGAAGGGACGAATTGAAAGAAAAGAAAGAACCTACCTCTTTGAGATGAGCCTGCTTCAACAACTTTCTGAGAGTTCTATTGGTATTCTCAAAGCCTTCAAGTTTCTGCATCAAAATTTCACGTTGATGGGCCAAGCCACTGACATCACTTGCAGAGAGCTTTTTGTCCTTCAAAAAATAGCAAACAAAAAATAAGCCACTCCTCCTCGTATTTGTGAAGAAAATACCTAAAGATAGTTAAGCCGCAGCAATATCATAACGCCATGTCAAAAATGCATGAACATAAGTAAATTATTTATGAAAAACTAAAATATAGCTGGGAATAAAATTAAACGTTTCGGGCATAAACCCTTCATCAGTAGAACATAGGTAGTTCATACCATGTGCTCAACTAATCTAAGATTTGAAGCCAATGTTACAAAACTCCCAGATGTATAGATCTATAACTAGAATAGAGGGACAAAACAGAAGCAGCTAACTTTCAGCAAAAGGCTCGAAATAAGTTTCGTAAAAAAACATCAAACTTCTTCTTATAAACGGTTTCAGTATCTTAGCGGTAAACTTTTATATTTGACACATCAGAAACTACATGTCTGCTTCTATATCATTGTTAGTTCATTTATATTTGTATTTTAGATAGAAATCATATTTCATATAAACTCCTCTATATTTATCAAAAAATTATCGTTGGTAAAAAAAGGAAATATTTAAACGACAATACCAAACTCACATCAATCTCACCCAATTTCTTAGAAAACAAGATTTTAAATCTAATATTTCATGCTATACTCACATGCTTAAGCCTGCGAATTGCGTCCCTGAGATTTCCAACCTCCTCCCCAGCAGCTTTCCCATCTATTTCTACTTCCACAAGTTTTCTCAGCAAAAGCTCCTTTTCAGTCTCTATGTGTTCAACTTCATTTCTGGGACAAACAAAGAATGATGGTTAAATAAACCCCAAAATATGGAAAAATAGAATTTGCACCAACCCAAAATCCCATTTTTTGTATACATCACACAGACGTTTTCAACATGAGATTACGATTTGAAAGACTAGATTTTACAGCTGTGAGTGCACTTAAAATCAAATCGTAAATACACCAATACTAAAATTTCGTGCTGAAACATTTCGGGCAAACCACTTTAGACAATAAAGTTTTGATAAAATTTCTTGAGCTATATCTCAAAGTTTCACTTTTCTAGTTCATCAAGCAAATCTTCCACGGGTAAAGGGACATATTTTTCATTAATTCTCTCCCAAGGTTAACTTAAGAAAGGAGCTGAACAACCTTTGCAACAACGCATATGAAAAAGCCCCCGACCAACCGTGTGACCAATAATCACAGGAATTTTTCTCAAACAGTGATCTTGCAGGAAATTTTGTATAATTTTGTTGAAAGTTACGTTGTTTATTATGTTAAATTGCCAATATCTTGCAGGAAATTATTAGGCAAAATTTGTTTAGTCGCAAGCACCAAAGAAGTAGCTATTTCTAGACTTGCCTTGCAAAAGCAATTTTAAGAAAAAATATCACGAAAAATACTTTCAGACACTTTTTAGAAAAGCTTGAAAACTTTCGGACGATTAAAGTTTCAAAATTTTGTCCTAAAGTGTGATCCTCCGAGAATTATCGCAATGCAATGCAAACGAAAAGAGCAAAACTTCGTAATTTCGTTTATGGCTGCATGTTAAAGTCGTGAAACCTATTCCCATAGCAGTAAGACGAATTATGTTTAGCACTGATTTGTTCGTTTTACAAAATTTCCGATGCTGATGAGTAAGCAAAATATTCAAGAAAGTAAGACTTCAAAAAGATTAAAAATCCTTCTCACCGTGACTGTTCCATTATATTTTTATATTTTTCCATTGAATGACGTAACTTCACATTCTCTCTGATTGTTGTATCTAGCTCTGACCTGTAACCCTATATTTTAAGCAAAAAATACGCTTATTTACTGATTGCTTATGCATGGGAATATTAACACTTCATGTCATCCCCACGGTCTGCAATGAACCGTATGATGTGAATATGAATATGAAACAAATTCAAATATGAAATATGAAACAATTTCAAACACAAATATAAAACATATTCAATTTAAAAAAAATCACTTATTGTCATTTTATGCCAAAATTTGTTGTTGTTGAAGTTCCAATAAAGATCACGAAATTATATTTATTGAAAACCGGATGTCTTTTAAACGTTTAATTGAGCAATGGGAAATTTTTCAACTTGTGAATATGCTGCAAGTCGATAATTTAATGTATATACAAGGCATGGAAAAGTATGCGGCCACAGGTCGGAGGCAAGTTTTGAAAACAACTTTATGTGGAGGCACTTTTGAGGTGTGTTCAATACATATGTAAAAATTAGCGTTCATGTCCCTAACCCCTTCCCCCCTTAACAAGTGTAATGGAAGCTAAGCATCGGAAGTTTCAAGCCTTGACTAAACCCTAAACAAGTTTTTCTTCGTTTCTGCAATTCATTTCGCATGCTTCGTCGATCTAGAGTAGTTTACAAGATTAGTTCACGATGTCACTCATAACGATGTAAAATAAGGTAAACAAAACAAAACAACAAAAGCTCCCAGTAATAATCACCAAAAGTTCATCTTCTTGTTCCTCGAGAATCTGTCTTGATGCATTCAATTGCTCGTCTTTTTTCTCCAATGCTCGGGTCCTTTTTTGTAAACTCATCTGAAAAACAAATCCATTAAAAAAACAGTTTGCGAAGAAGAAGCGTAATCTTTGAGAACACAAGTAGGCTTCAAATCTTTGATTGGTTAATTACGTCTGTCTTCTCCTGACACAATTGAATAGCATTAAAACCTTGTTCGTTGTTCAGCGTTGTGCAGCATTGTTTGAGCGAGTTCTTGTAGACAGTTTTAGGTGACTTCGATTAAATAAAATGCATGCTCTGCTTTTGCAGCTTTCCTAAAAATTGTTTATGTAAACGACATTTGATGCAAGCAGTCACATGCACACAGATTGCCACACGCATGCACACACATTGCCACCCACAAAGATTCAAGCTATAAGAAAATGACTGCATGTGTCTGATACCATGTGTGTAATACCATGTGTGTAATACCACACACATGGCACTTTCCTTATAACGTTGAATGTGTAGATTGATTTAAATGGCTTGGTTTATACATGTTCAGGAAAACTCTTTGATATATAAAATTTATTTGAAAAATTCCTGCAAAGACTATTAGATAATTGCTGACATCAAAAAACTCACTTCGCTGTGCAATGTACCAACTTCATCTAGAAGAGAACTGATTCTCGTTTCGTACATATTGTCTTTCCCTCTTTCGCCTTCCTCCTTTCAAAGAAAAACCCACATTATAAAGTAATTTAATAAGTGCAAAATTATTTTATTAATTGCTTGAAAATATTACAAAACAAAACAATGCTTTGAGCTTTCTTTAAACAAAAATTAAAGTTTCAAGCATAATGTTAAACCAGTACATGTTTTACTTTCAAAACTACATTTCATTAAAAAAAATATCTAACAAAGCATTTACCTCAGATGTTGACAAGTCACTGACTCGTAATGCCGTTTTCTTCTTTGGAGAGAAATCAGGTTGACTTATCTCTAATCTATGCCTTGGACCCTAAAATATAAACAAACTATCACCAACTTTGAACAAATCAAATATAACTGCAATAAGAATTCAAAATAGATACTCCTATTATACTCTTTTCCAAACAACGTACACAAAATACCCTAGATTAAATAAATAACAGAGGGGTCAATATGCAAGAATTCAATCAGAAGTGAAAATAATATGACTGACAAAATGCAAACACATCTTCAAGCAAATAAAAGAAATAAAAATAGAAAGATATATATATATATAAATATACACATATAATGTATAGTAAATACCTCCCAGCTCATAGATTTTCCAGACTTTCCAGAAGAAGATTTCCCAGGAGGTGGTATAAATGTTGGTGTGGCTCTTGGCTTTGATTTCGACCTCATATTAGTCTGAAATCATAACATCCTACATTAAGTCGAAATAATCATAGTTGAATTCTTCTAAAATCAGCTACAATTGTTTTTTTTATAAAATTAAATATTGTTTTTACAATAATAGTAAACTTTCCTCATACTTACAAGTTTATTTTTAGAAGAACTACCATACCCAGATGAATTTCTTTGCAAAATTCTTGTCTACAAATGAATAAAATTGAAGTGTGTAAAAATGCATGTAAAAATTACTAGCATAAACAATAGTAACCAACAGTCCAAATATTTCAAAAATTATTTCTATAAAAGCAGATTGAAGTGAACATCATTTCTCCAATGCTTGGGTTACATTTTTTTTGGAAAACAAGGATTGTTCATGAAAATTTTACACAATGAAATAATAGACATTATAATTGCACTGATAATTTGAAACAGTTTTCAATTTTTGAAAATACAATCTTTTATAGTGAATTCATCAACACTTCATTTTTTTGGATTAAGACAGTGTCTCCCTCTGACAAAGAAGTTTACAAGGAGCTTCTAAGATAGGACAACTAGCCTAGCTGCGTTGTGTTTATGACAGACAGTGTCATTAACATTTTATGCAAATGTTTTACAAGTCACTGTTACAGAAAACATTTCTGCACTCTTCTAGCAGTTTCCCATGATTATTTCATTTGTGCATTTTAACAATAAAGACCATTGTTTCAACTGACAGTACATCCCTAAAAGCCTGAAAATAGTGGGGTGGAAATTAAATTCCACATAAGGAGATCTCCCACATATGATACACATAAAAAAGTCTGGATGATGCACATCCTGAATATGCACCAAATTGTAAAGGCAAGTAGTCTATCACAAACTCTCCCTCATGCAAATTTGTGAAATTTTTAATTAAAAATTTGTATATATAAATTGAAACAATGAAATTCTACATAAAAACCTCAACTGCAGTTGGAATTCCAAAGGTCTCTTTTTGATGTGTGGATTTCTTGGCAGGCTTTTTAACATGGACATGCACTGGAGTGTTTCTTGCAACATGTACATGAATTGGAGATTTAGTTCCTAGTTTCCTTGTTTCCATGGCATAACAGCATATCGAGGAAAATCCTGCAAAATATTTAAAAATGAAAACAAGCTCCGGAAAATTCCCAAAAATGGAAACACAAACCTATAAAATCTAACAATAAAAACTATAATAGGTGAGCCAATGATAAAAACTATAATAGACGAGCCTGTTGACTGTTGTACTGTAGTGATCTTTCTGACTTTGTGTGTGTGTACCCTATTATTCTATTATATCTCCCATTCCTCTTCTTGATAGATTAATAATATACATTAAAATAAATATTTGAATATTAATAAATAAGTTATAAAAAGTTATATAATTTATTAAATAACTACAATTTTAAAAGATGCAATTAAATTGAATAAATTATATAGTATTTACACGACTACACAGTCAGAATCAATGTAAGACTACTGTATGTAGATATAAAAGGCCTAATCCTGATCTTCTTTTCTTTGCTTTGGCTGTTTTTGGGTAAAAAGTTGTTGTTTTCCTTTGATATAAAAAAAATTAAAAACTCAGGTTTGGTTTAATATTGTGCGTGTACATACCAACATGTTATTCTGTCTTCTAAACTTCGTGAATTGCAAACACCGTTCGTTATTCTTTCACGATTTGTTTTAAATCCCAAGTGAAAACAAACAAACTATCAGCACATCACACACAAAACTGCCGCCATTTTAAAATTGATCTTGTCGTTGAATTTTGTTCCCAAAAAAATACTTGCATGTGATTGGTTAATAATTTCGACCCAGATTCTTTATGGAAACGGAATATTTTCAAATTCATAAAACAAACAAAAAATCAAAACAGAACTCGCAGAAATTTTACAACTTTCAAAACTTGTATATTCCTTTCACAACACGTTTTTCCTTTTCCAATTACCTTTTGTCCACTATGGCCATGGGTAGTTAGACGCCGCAGATGTACTTACATTACCTTCACATTTTGTTTTGAATGCTATTTCTTTGAAAACAGACATCATTTTTCAAAGAAATAGCATTCATAACAAAATGTGAAGGCAATGTAAGCACACCTACGGCGTCTAGCTACCCATGCTATGGCTTGCCATACAGAACAGAACGATTCAAACCTGAGAGCAATTAAAAAAAAATGACAAAAATTTTCCAATTATACTAAAAGCATTCTGCAATTTAGTAACAACTAGATAGTAAACATTAGATCTATAAACTATGGCAAAAATTTATTATAATATTAAAAACGCAATGAAAACATATGCTTGGCCCTCCTCAAACAATTACCGGAATTCAAAAATTTCGCTGCAGATTGGTTGACTGCGAGCTCCTGTCAAAAGATAACCCCAATGCAACCAAAATTTTAAGAAATTCTTATCATTAAACATTTTGATAGAAAGGAAAGTCATGGGGGTCCTGAGGTACAGAGGTTCTATTATGGATCATGCCTTTCAGACTATCTTAAAATGTGACCGCTCCCCTGAAAATGACCCATGAAAAACAATTTTTCAAAACGAATAAGTTGTCGTCCTCAGAGTTTCAAAAAAGCCAACGGCTCTCGGATAAAGCGCTCTAAATTTCCAGAAATAAATTTTGACTGGAGGCCTGTGTACTTTTTACTAACTACCATGAGGCCTAAAAACTGTCCCCAAAAGCTTCCATGATAAAGCTTTTGGTTTGATAATTTCGTTTTTGGTTCACGTTGATGTAAGAGGTTTCGAGTTACCGTTTGATACCTTGTTTGTCAGAGTAACCCCTGCGCTATAAAGAAAAACAAACCTTATAACATAGTATTTTTGGTTTCATTGAGTATAACCCAATGATTCTTTAGTAGAGTTTTGCAAACAATATCGAGCTAAGTAAAGCCTCTTATATCAAATTTAAGCAAACACTTGATTATCAAAACTAAAGCTCCTCCACAGCAGCTTTGCAAATATGGGACATTTTTTGGGCCACCCTGCCACCCAATATTTCACTGAAAGTTAATTTGAACTAATTTTTAATGAAGATTGTTACTTGTATTATGATACCTTAACGACGTACAGCATGCAATTTTACTACTTTTATTGGCACACCTAATATATGTTCCATGTCTTCAACAATCAGGTAGGATGGAAGTCCTCTTCGTTGTCAAGTCAGTTTTATCTCAGAGACGTAAGAACAAGGTGGGGGCCACTTGTGGCAGATGATGTACCCTTTTTCCTTCCAAAAGTGTCCTTGGCGCTATCTGTTCAGTACGTACGCACCAAGGGAGAGAAGGATGGCAAACCCAAAGCATGCATCTATTGTTATTTTCAGCTCTTTCTATCGTTATTTTGCTAGTAAAACAAAATTCAAAATGACTTGTTCATGTATGTCGTGCTGGTAACGAAACCTTGACAAAATGCCTTATGTTCCCAGAAGTAAAGTTTATATAAAAAAGTGTGATCACCACCGAACAGTCTTTGAAAATGTAAGCAAACAACACAGGGAACTAGGAAAAGTATTTTTGGGAGAATAACTCTTGGGGCATGTAACAGACTGTTTTCGTCTCCAAGGAACTTCTTCAAGGAACTAGAAAAGTCTCTGGAATCTTTTCTTACATCGAGTGTCTGCAAATAAAAACAACTATTTTTTTTTCTTCTATATTTTATGGACTATCTGTGTTTGTTCTGTCCTGTAATTATTACATGATGTTTATTTTATACATTGGTCTTCACTACTACTACGTAAGTCTGATTAACGCTACCACCTTAAGCACAACCCCAGAATAACTTCCCTATTAACGCGTTGGGGGGGGGGGGAGTAAAATTAGCGATTACGTACTTCATGGATGTCTACTCTCCCAAATTTAAAAAGTGTCATGAAAAGTGCCGTGCCCCTTGGCCCCCCAACTTCAAACATCTCCTTACAGGATTTTCTTATATTTTCGTTTCACATCGTTCACCAGTCCACTCATTCTTGCAATTGCAAATAAATTTTCTACACGCTGTTGGATCCGGTGTACACGTTCCACCATTACTGCAAACTTGTTTCGATTTAGCAAAGCAGGATAAGGCTATCTTGTCCTGTCAATAAAAAATAACTATGATCAATAGTAGAATTTTAAAATGATTTAAAAGCCGCTTTAAATTAAGTTCCACCCTGCAGCATGTGCTTCTCTGCAGCGTCCTACCAATTTAACAATCTAAGTCTTATCTCATATTAAATTGTTTATTTTACACCCTGATAATCTGTAGCCTGAAATTTTTTCTCCATTTTTTTGTTTACGTAGGGCCTGTTTACTGGCTAGGTAATCTGGGGACTTGCCCAAGTCTCGCCCGTTTGTTGAGTCAGTCGATGCGCATGAGGAGAACTGTGACGTAGGAGGAGAACTGCGCAGGGGAAAAGAGATAGAGAACTCGCCTTCTCTCCCTCATTTTCCCTGCGCAGCTCACGGTTCGCACATATATTCTTCGCAGTTCTACTGACGCAACAAACGGGCGAGACTAAGGCAAGTCTAGGTAGTCTGGTATTATGGTCTAAAAACCTCAATTTTGCTGTTGAGTGTTCGTTAACACTAACACCGGTGTCATATAACGCTGCAGATGCTATCACAGGGCGCTGCAGAGGCGCGTGCTTTGGAGCACCGGGGAGCACCCAACGAGATGGAGCACCAGCCTATAATATACGGTACTAAAACAAGGGTGTGTTTGAGAGCATCAAAATTAATATACTGGGTGTCTTAAAACGGTTAATATTAAACTTAAGTTTTGGTACTTTGGTAGCAAAATTAACTGACTAATCGCTATGTTATGCCCAGTGAAAGCCAAAATTTAGGTTTTCCTCTTAGCCAGAGATTGGTCTTTCCAATCCAATGTACTACTGAAAAATGGTTGTCTGTGGCAAAGGAGCTTTAAAACTAACATTTGGACAATAGTGACAAATGAATGGCAACATCCAACAAAAGAAACTTGCGGGAGAAGCTCATATCTATGCTGAAAATGAAAACTTTACATGACTCTAAAGCAGCTATATTGAATATTTTGATTATTGATTAAATCTAAATTATTTTGCAAATGGTTGATTCAAAAATGACATGCAGATGCATCAATGTTCAAATTATTAAAATTTAGCTCAAAGTTTACGAAATCAATTCAGAAATTAACATCAACCATCTAATTTTGCAGAAACAAAACGTGTACTTTCATTCGGTGTAACTAACGCAGTGATCATTGAGTCAATTGTCTCAATGATCAATCTTCTATAACATGCAAAGCCTGTTCCTTTGGCAATCAAAACAATCATGATTACATTGTTTCAAATTTCTGCTTTGTTTCTTCAGAAAGACATTAGATGCAGCTGGATACTTTTGAACAGATTGTTTTAATCGTTTGTTTTAATCGCGAAAGGAACGGGCTGACAATCAGAAACAAACATATCAGAAACTAAGCTCCTTCACAGCAACATTGCAAACGCGCAGCATTTTGGGAAACACAGTACATAAAGTAGTAGTCATTGTCCCCATTATATTATACCAACAAAATAAACAATATGGGAGATATTGAGAAGAAGTGCATCCTGGAATAGTATAGTCCGAAGTTTCTAAGAGCCATGCACCGGCTAATCTCCTGTGTGCATTCGTAGTCCGAAAATTGTTTCCATTAATAAAAAATGCCCTAAGCGCAAAAAATATCAGATATGGCTCATTTGAGTAACGAGAAATTAATTTGAAAACCAGATAAGCTCTTTATTTCCAATTAACATGAAAATCCCATCAAAATGATATTTTGCAGGAGATAGCACTTACAAACCAACTTAATTCAAGAGATCAACTTAAGTTGAAGAATCTAAAATCTATGTCTGTCTTTACCTCCTGGAAATATGACGTATTTCGTTGTTTGGCAATGGGCCATATGGTCCTTCCCGGGGTAAAAGAGTTAAAATAAAAAATTAGATAATATGTATGTAGGAATACAGTAAACAACAAATTCTTGGTCGGTAAAAATTTGCAGAAGTATTCTTAGTAACTGCCATTTGGAAGAACGAAGAAGGATACAGGGGGTAAATATAAATAAAATAGGCAGTAAATATTCGTTCAGTACATTACGTAAAACTGCTATTAAATTTCCATGCGGACCCCCTGAAAATGGTCACTTAACAAGTATAATTTGTGTGGAATTTCTGAGTTTTGAGGGAGTAATGAACCAAACCGTATAAGCTTACCCGCAATTCTAGCTCCCCCGCAAGGCTTGGAGAAGGCGAAAAAATGTAGCAGTTTTCATCTGTGCTGCTGGGATATCCTGTAAATTTAAAAATGCGACACGCCGAAACTCGCAAACAGTGATCCTCGCATTGCATCTCGTTGTATACAAGTGTACAAGAAATGTTCATTATAATTTGAAGAAGCAATGACGTCAATATATACTGGATTGTAAGTACTGATCCCATGTCTTGTGTCCAATCTCTGTCTCTCCAAAAGAGCACTCTCTTAAAGAAAAACAGCCAAATAAACTCCAGTTGATGGTGAGTTTAAAATGATTCAAATTTCATAACAGGAAATTCCACCACTGAAGCCCTCCAAGCGCAAGAACTCTTTTTAAGCAGTTGTCTTCAAACTGTTGGCGATGCAATCCAGTTAGTAGCTAATAGTGCGTTTATTTAATGATTTAAAAAGTTTCAAACAGTGCGAAATTTTTGGTTTCACATCTGAGATGTAAAAATCCGTACGCCAGCTAAAACATTGCAAAATATCCTGGCAAAAATTCACAGTTTGAGATGGGAATAACAACAAAATGCGACTGAATGTCTGATTGATAAATGCAGTGTTTAGCAGCAGGAAATTCTTTGAATGATAGTATCAACCGACATCTATAACGGTTACATTTCCACTGTCACTGGAAGACTCTTCTAAGTGTTCATGATGTAAAAGCCAGCTGAAGCAGTATATAATCGAAAATCTGCAGCGTCCAGCAAAGAATTAATTCAAATTTTATTCATTGATTCAATGATATAATATCAAATCAACAATGGCGAAAACATTCATTATTTATTTACAAGAAATTGACTTTATCCTCAAGCATATTAAATTATGGCACCAAGTTCATCAAAAAATAAATAACAGCTATTCTCTTTGCCAAATTTTCTTCAATCTACCCTGCCCGACTTTCTTAAGACGCGAAATATTTTTCTTTGAATTTTGAAATTAGTTTCTCACAATTTTTTTAAACAGAGTAAGCTGCTTGAATACAGTACTTTGGAGATCTGATTCTACGTTGATTCGATGTTGATTCGACGTTGATTCGATGTTGATTTGATGTTGATTCGACGTTGATTCGATGTTGATCCGAAAAACAAAAAATTGAGTGGTTTTCAGACCTAATTTATCTCCACAGAGAAAAATAGCGATGTCACAAATAATAAACGATGAATTCTGCTTGTTGTGATAGAAGCAACCTATTTTCCTTGCATCTCAGTAATAACTATCTTCCTTATATCTAAGTAATGTCAATGTAGTATCTTTGGCTGAGAAATTATTCTAAGTATGATGTGAATTACAAACCTGTGATTCATTGCATCTGCGCAATTCGTTATTCATTTATTTGTTGTGAGCTTTTCCATTATCTCACATGACAGTTCTTTATCAACAAGCTAAAGCGAGTAAATACACGTTCACAAATCCACTCCCTTTGATAGACTTTGTGCTTCCACAAACAATCAATTTAATATTTGCACAGACGACAAACTTCGTATTTATTTATTGACACACTCCCACCACCGCGGCATCTTGGCAATAAGCAAGAAGACGTAAGCAATGGCAACAGCAACGTGGAATTGCTATGCGAGTAGTACCCATTGTATAAGTATCTGGGCAATCATGACGAACACCATGCATGTATCGTATCTGTGGCTCGCTAGTAAATCGCTAGTAAACTAAACATTTCCGAGAAACAAGATAAAATCGCCTTGGCAGTCAGACAAACATTATAACACAAAGAATCACAGATTCACGCTCCGCAGCGTCTTTCCATCACAGCTGTTCACATCGGTTCTGTTAACCTTTCTGCATACCTTCCCATGACAAATAAAAAGCTCATTTTGCGGACTTAGAGATCAGTTATTCCAGCTCAGCGGATATTGAAGTTAATTTAAATCACACTCCTACGCAGCGTTTATTTATATTTTTAGTAAGGGAGAAATCAAAGAATCACGTTCCAGCGCAGCGTCTAACAATAATAGTTCTGCAGCGTGTTTAGCCTAAGATCCGGCTCACAAAAAAGAAAATCGAGAAAATAATACATTTTCGTTTTTCCTCGTTTTTTTTTGCTTTTGTTTTTCATTTTCACTTTTCGGGGCCTGTTCACAGGCTACAGCATGTTCCCTTCCCCCATCAAAACAACTATGGTGGTGTAAATATTTCACATTTCGCATTGTTTGAGTATAAAGCGATTTCACACGATTCGGTGATTTTGAATGGATATGGAATGTAAAAATAAATCATTTCATTGGCAAATTCAAAATCATCCCCCGCTCCGGGTGCGCCAAAAACAAATGATCTTTGACGGGCTACCATAAATCGTGTGTTACGCCGATTACAATGATCAAAGTTGAGATCTACGCAAAAATAGTTAAAAATAAATTTTGGGGATAATTTTCGACGCTTGTGCGTTGTAAACAATTTTCGAAAAGGTTTCGATCTCACAGAGGCTCGAAAATATTGAAAGCCATTGATCAAATTTCTAACGCTGGATAGAACATGGACAAAAAGGGACTCCGGCGACCTTTTTCACGAATCAAAGGTTTTCACGAATTTGTAGTTCACGAATTTTTAACAAGTTTAGTCCCTCTGACGTGGATTTAAACGCTAATCATCGTAATCGGAGTAGTACACGATTTAAATGGTGGCACGTCAAAGATAATCCGTTTTTGATTTTGGTGCTAGAGTAAGCAACCAGTGATAAAAATCAATGACTTACTCATGATTTAGAACTGTTAGCTTCATCGATGTTGTGGAAATCACGAGCAAATGTTTCAGCAACAAGCAGTGGAAAGAGTATTGAAGCTTCACCAACAACCTGAAAATTCACGAGAAACCTTTACTCTGCGCTCAAAAGTGTACGACAATCTGGCAATAATTTCCCTTACTTTATTTAGTGAGTCTCAAAATAGATCAAGTACTGCAGTTTTAATTTTAACAAATAAAGTTCTTGGTTAACTGCATTAATTTGAAAAAATAAAAAGTTGTCTACTTTAAAGGCATTCATTCAGATTATGATACTACATTAAAATCTGTAGCATTTTTTAACATACAAAGTGTTGGGAAAATTCCCCCACCAGGCCTTTCCATTGCCCCCACCAATGGATCACCTTTCCCCCACCAGTTAAGTGCCATTTCCAGTGAATAACCGTTATGATATTTTGTTCATTATTTGAAGTATCTAACAAGGTACGTAGCGTATTATCATATTCAATAGCATTTCTATTGAATATGGTATTATGAAAACGAGAAAACATAAAAAGAAGAAAACAAGAAACAAGAAACGAGAAAACGAGAAAACAAGAAACGAGAAAAGAAGAAAAGAAAAAAAAACAGAAAATGAGAAAACAAGAAACGAGAAAACAAGAAAACGAGAAAACAAGAAAACAAGAAACAAGAAACAAGAAAAAACGAAAAGAAAAAACCAGAAAATGAGAAACGAGAAATGAGAAAACAAGAAAACGAGAAAACGAGAAAACGAGAAATGAGAAAAGCAAAAAACGAGAAAACAAGAAAACAAGAAAATGAAAAAACAAGAAAAAAAAGTAAAGAAGTGAAGAAGAGTAAAAGAAAACAAGTAAACTGTTAGCTTACTGCAAAGGCACTATTTAATGTGATCATTTACGGCACAGTCAACCAGAATGCATGATCCTATCAATACGAGTCAGCAATTTAAGCTGATTTGAGTGTATACCTTACCAGAGTGGCGGATTGACCTAGCAGATTTGGCAAAAAGGCCCTGAAAATGAGAAACATTTTCAACTTCCTTGCCTATTTAGCCCTTTCACACCCGGAATTTTTTCTTCTAAATAGGAAAATCCTATGCATGTTTCATTTTGCTGGGGGGTAGCACAGGCAAACCAACATAATTTATAAGCTAAACTTACGATAAAACATCTGAAATTGATACAAAACTCTGCCTGCATTTACCTCCTGAAAAGATGACGTTTTGAGTCTTGTGTCAATGGGCCATATGTAATTGGCCTTTGACTAGATGAACGTGAATTACCTTAACGGGAGTTGCTGTGGTCTTTATTTTCCCCCATGAAATAGCCTCGTTTGGACTTGCACCAGCGTCGCTTCCTTCAAATGCCATTCCAGTGTTAATGAAAACAGCGTGATCAGCCCCATTGCGCTTGGAAAACAAAAGATAAACGACAGGTGAAAAAGCATCAATTTTGCTCTATTTTTGGGGGTTTTCGCATTCACATTAATGAAACATAAAAATTTAGTTTTTCAAAATACTCTCATAAAAACGGAGAAATAGTTGTCCGTATTATGCTGAAAACGGACCAGTTTCACCCTGTTTTCGGCTTTGCATCAACAGCGGCACCAAACGGAGTTTTCCAAAAATCTCATCAACAAAGAGCTATTTGAAAATTCAAACCAAAAAAGGAAAACTTTTAAAAATGCTTAGCATTTAAACATTTGGGACACCAAAAGCAGGGGACACTAAGAGCCAGATATTTTTGAAAATGCAAGCATCATTCGGCAATATTGGTTTCAATATGTGGCCAATAAATTAGAGGAACAGAAAGGGACCTTAAATTGTCTTTCACAATGCCAAGACATGGAAAATGTTGGATCAGCGGGATGCATGATATTCTGATGCATTGTCGTGCGTCTTTGGTAGATGCAACTTTCAGCTGATGAACAAAGTACTGGTTATCTTGCGTACCTTAATTGTACATTTTATTGGGTATGTGTACTGAGGTAATAAGGTTTTCCCTAATTCTGAGGTCTGATGGTAATTTGCTTTGCGATGCCAAATTGCTGAATCGCCAAATTACAGAATATTTTTCTCCCACCACCCTCCCACACCACAGGTATATTTATCAGCGTATTTTCTAGAAGAGGAGTAAGAAATATTGTTAACTTTATATATCAAACATTGAATTACTACAAGGCCTTAGAAGAATTCAAATTGTTATTTTCATGCATTGGTATGTGTCATTAATTTATTGTTATTTAATTTGTATTGTTCTTTGATGAACACTGTTTACCACAACTCTGAATATTTTCAATGACTCCTCTTATTTAGTAATGCTATTAACCTACACACATACTGATATATTATGTTTTCACAACGTTTTGGGCTGTTGCGTTACAAACACTGCGTATTCAATCGTTTTCGCAGGGCCATAGACTTGCTTCAAGTCTATTCCGTACAAGGAAAGGAAATTTTAGTTTCTCCACATTCCCTTTTGTTCCCTTTTATCTCTCCCGTATTCCTTTTTATTTTATTTTATTTTATTTTATTTTATTTTCTCTTCTATTTATTTTCCCTTTTCTTGTACGGAATATACTTGAAGCATGTCTAAAAGTCCAAATTATTTTGAACAAATTATTACCAAAATAACTTTTGGACGTTTTTGGAGATGTTAAAAACTGTCTGACGATTAAAGTGTTGTGTTGTCCGAAAGCTCGATCAACCGAAATTTCTCAAAAATGCAAAACATCGATAACGGAAGCTTTAGAGATACGTGCATTGATAACAAGAGCTTGTGAGAAACAGTGAATTTTTTCACACAAATCATACAACTTTTTCTTACCATTAAATTAGCATTGCAGACGTGATGCTTGGCGAGTCCACCACCAAGAATTATCATTCCAGTGTTTTTTGCGTTCAATGCCAAATTATTAATTTTGCAAATGTCTGCAAAGAAAAAAGATAGTTACAGTCTGAAGCCAGGGGGCAGTATCATCTACCTTGGGTAAGAGGGGGGGTTCGAGGAAATCTTGAGCTGACCCAAAAATATAAAGGAACGAAAACCAATACCCAAAATATAATATTATGGCGCCTCTTATGAAGCAATTTTGCTGCCTATAACACCTTTTTATTAACATTTGTACGCCTCTTATGATGCAATTTCTTAATATTTCACCCGAAAATATAACATTAAAAATGTTTAGAGCCAAAATTATAATGTTTGAATTTTTTGAATTTTTATTGTGAATTAACTGCAAATCAGGAAATGGGGTTCATCCACGTCTCATTGACAATCAAACCCAATCAAATTAACCCTTAACAACTACATTTCAATATCTACCACTCTTGTGTATATTTAAAATTATTAATTTTGTGGTAAGAATACAGACCTTCCACTATATCAATCCGTAGTCCAGAAGATTTGTATGAGTAGAAAAAAATATTATCTCCAATTGCACCATCAGTTATAGCAGGACACAACACAGGTATATCGTTCTAAAAAAAGGCTGAGAGATAAAAATATCCTATTTTCACACATGCTCTCATTTTAGCTACATAATTTGATTTGCAACGAAAATCATTAGTTGATATTCCCTATCTCAAATTCTTACGAAATCCAAAAATTCATTCCAGATTGTTTCAGATTGAGGAACATAGAATTAGAATTTAGAATCACGAAGCACGAAGCACAAAGAAATGATGAAATGATGCAATGACTTCAAAAGCAATGACTTCAAAAGCATGAAGCAATGATGCAGAAAGGGCATCAGAAAAGGATTTTTTTAATGATATCACAAAGGTACAGTAGATCCCCGCTATGAAGAAATTGCAAAATTAAGAAGTTGAGCCTCGAAATCTTTAGGAGTGCAAACAATGCATCTCAATCGGAATAGCAAATTCTCAAAATAACAAGGGATTTTAACTTTATTAGGTATAAAACAGCTGCAGAAGAAACCACTGTTTGCTTATTTGCTAAAAATATACAGATAATTTCGAAATTTTTGGTGGATTTAGAACTTTCTAAAAATTGATCCTTTCAAAGGTTATCATACATAACAAATTTGAGAAAAATATTGACAGAAATCTTTCTACAGCTGTTCATGCTAATCAACTAGGTTCATGCTAAATAATCATTTTTTTTTTGTTCACCAGGTACATTAATGAAATCTTGTGTATTCAACAATGACAAGAGCACAATACCTTATTTGCCCAGTAATAAATTGATTCTTCATTGTTGATTACTTCTCCCATCAAACTAATCATCTTTGAAGGAGTCCAGTTCTTACCCTTTTGAAATAAAAGTAGCTTAATATATACACGAGGTACTCTTAAATTCGTAAATGCAATAATTTACTTTTTTAAAGTTGGTATAAAAACTTTGTTAAATGCAAGTATTTGTTGTGAACAAAAAGTATGCAGAAATTGAGAAAAAATTATCTATTTGATAATTCTTATTTAACAGTGAAAAAAATTATTTTGAAACACTGGGATTTCCAAACGATTTAGCCCTTTCTGAAACAAACAGTATAAAAACAAATAGAAAAGTAAGAATTTTTAAGAAAAGTGGAGTGGGATTCAGCCCATCCACCAGGCCTGGAAAAATCTTTTACTGCCTTCGACTGTAGAAGATTGATAAGAAACGGCCTCCAATAGCTGCCTTATTAAGATTTATTTTATTATTTTATTAAAATCACATGTCATTTTCAAAAATGCCTCCACAGAAATTAAGTTTCAAAACTTGCCTCCGACCAGCTGTTGTGTGGTGGTCCTACACTTTTCCAGCCCTTCCACCCACTCAGTATGGCTCTGCCATCCCTGGCTTTGAGTTGATCTATTTTGATCTCTTTTTACACTGTCAGTTTTTACTGCTATTTTTACGGTTTTTAAGTACTGCCATAAGGCCCCTTTACCTAAAAATTTAAAGTAAAGAAAAGCTCACATCTTCACTCTGTTCTTTAAACATTCTGTCTAAGATTGGTTTCAGCCAATCTTCAAACATACAGTACCCATCGTTTGGAGCAATCAAATTTCCAATTCTATTCAAACCAGATATTCTAGCATCAGCACCATTATAATTGAAATGATCTACATATGTCGGTGCTAAACATTTGATGAAGTCTTCTTCAATACCACCAGCAGTAGTCACAAGACAGTCAACCATTTTATGCTTCACAAGAAATCTTATAGTATCCCTGACTCCACAGGAAGTCATGTTCGATGTATATCCTAAGAAGATGCTAAGATTTGTCTTTGGTTTTGCATCCTCATCCACATACGGGCTGACATTTAGCAAAGGCTGCTTTCGTTTCTTGATCTAAAAGAGATTAAGATTATATTGATTTTGAAAATAAAAAGTGTTATTTCCATTTTAAAAATAACAAAATTACAAAAAATTAATAAACAAGTTAAGCAATAGTCTGTGGAAATCTATAGCTAGAAACCTAAAAACCATAAGATATAACACAGTGAAAACACAAACACAAAAATATAATACCATGTTATAATTTAATTGTGCTGCCTATAACATCTTTTCATTAACATTTCAAGCTATTTCTTAATCTGTTACCCAAAAGATTTCAAATTTTTAAGAGCCAAAATTGTATTTTTTGATGAAAATTTTTAGACCCAAAAACATATTATCGAAGAGAAATCCTAGACCCAAAAAGATAGGAGATGCCCCCCACCCAAGTCAGTTGGTACTGAACCCCCCCCCCCCCAAGAGCCAGTATCAGTTGTCTGTCTCTAGCACACATTGATGCTCACCATTGTGTTAACTTCTATTACTGCTCTGGCAAAATTTGTTGACTGAAAACCATTGTTCATGAATGTTGTCAAAAGTTCATGATAGTCAATGCCTCTATCAAAATCATACCCATGAACAAGATCCCGATTTTTCAAAGAGCCTTCAGGGTCACTTTTTACGTGAGCTGCATCAAGGGCTTTTTCTATCAAATTTGGCATTTTATGACTGAAACTGGCTCCGTTATCTTCCATGGTGACTTTAGGCTGTACCTACCTACAAAAAATGAAAGAAAGATGTCTGTACAATTTTTCAATTTCAATTTAATTTCAATAACAACTAAGAAAAAATGAAATGAGAATAGAGGTAAATTAAAATACAATTAATATTGATCAATCTCATGACGTACTTAACCTAACATGCTACATACATATAGTATAAGCCTCTATAATTACTAAAAATTGTAAAATATAAAAATTGCCAAATTTCTGACTGATGGATCGTTAAACAATCTATAGATAGATTCATTTCATTTTTTCATTATATTTAACTGACTTGCAACTAGCTGCAGCCACAGAGAATTAGTGCATTGTCTACCTCTATCATCCCACATAAGAAGTTAAGTATTAGTGCTAGCCTATAATGACGTATAATAGCATACATAGACTAATAGTATTATTTCATCAGGAGTATGACATACATAAAATTAAAACAAAATAACCTTACAAATAAAAAATAATAGACCGTTGTTATTAGACTACAACTACACAGTACCTAATTATATGTCATAAATAAGATTAGATAGGCCTACATCTTTTATTTTATAATGATCCATTGTTATTAATTATAGACTAGACGCTTCGTTTAGCAACTTTTTGTAAATTTAAAAATTGAAAGGAAAATTTTATGAATGAAACCAATAAACAGTTGTTTTAAAAATATACTTACTTGCATATATATATGCAGGTATGTAGCTTGTTTGTAAACGGAGAGCAATGTCACCACAGGAATTCATAATAAGATTGAGATTCACATTATATTGATGTTCACTCTGGTTCACTCTCCTACCCTGGGTACCAGGCCTTTGGAGGACTGGTACTTAGGGTAGCTCACTACCAGGTCCGGTTCTTTTTCCACGTGAACATTTTTAAACATGCTTGAAAATAGTAAACAACAACAGCAACATAGCAGTTACAAAAAGTTTATTAAACCAATCATTTTTGCACACTACGTAATCACGTGATAAGCCTAGTCAATAATTGCTGACAACAAATCACATGACACTATAATGCATTGCGAAACGTTCTCTCCTTAGGACAGGGTTACAAAAGGGTTTGGGCACTCGACACTGACATAGTTGGTGCAGATAATTCCCTACCATATTCATTGAATCAATTTGTTGTCCTCTCTTTCTAATTTGTTTCTACTATTGTTTTGTCGTAGTCTTCTCTTTGTACTGTAGACTTGTGCTTGCCACAAGTCTATTTCTTTCTTAATCCGAGAAAAGTAGATATTGGGTTAAAAAGATATTCTTAGTTGTCAATTTGTATTAAAAAGAAATAGATTTTGGGGCTAGTCTATTTGCACTGCGACGTTACCGGCACAACTATTTATTGAAATTGCCATTCGGCTACTAGAGGCTACACGGCTACAGATTATTGCAGATAATAACGGTATGGGTAAGGTGCCCATGAGGTAAAACATTCGGATGTTCAGCTGACAAAAAGATAATGCATTTGAGCTTGTCTAAAACTATGAGAAAACATGATTCTCGACTGCAAATGCAGACTTGCTTCTTGTCTCGCTACTTCCATTGGCTCTATTTTTCTATTTCTATTTTTCCAAGAGAGCGAGACTTGGAGCAAGTCCATATTATACTTGATCTAACCCAAATTCACTGAAAAGCGATACATTTATATTTATCTTAGAACATTTTGTAAATTTTCCTAAAAGGGGTCACTTGTGTCAATATTCATCGAAGCACTACTCGATTTTGGTACTTTCGCATGCTAATTATTTGTAAATACGAATAATGTCAATTAAAACACTCAGAAAGGTGATGGTATCAGCACTATCATGAAACCTTTTATCTCACAAGAAAACATAACCAATAAAGTACAGTATACATGTGTAATGTTAGATGTCATATTTCTGCAGGCCTGTTGAAGCTGAAGATGAAAATACTCTGCACAAATATTTGCCGGTTTGTAAGCTTCCGCCATTTGTGAACTTTTTCTTTTTTATGTCATCCATATCTCCCTCAAGATGTCTAAAACCCGGTGGGGGTGCACCCTAGAGAATGGGTACGGGTATGTGCCGCCGTTAAGGACGGGTTCGAAGGCAGTAATTTTTTTTAATGGGTACGATTTTTAGCATCATGTTTAATGCTGGGTTAGATATTGAAATATTTTTAATAGTCTTGGGTGGTATGGAACAAAACACAACATTAATGTTGGGGATACAGGAAAAATTTAACATTGAAGATGGATGAATTTATAAAATCTCAGCAGCACCCCGTCCGACCCGTGAAACCTGTACCTCCACCAGGGTCTAAAAGTAAAAGCTTTCTTATAGCATTTGACGTCAAAGGGAATATTCAGAAAATACAAAAAAATATAACTTTGAATCAAATTAATCAAAATTAGAGTAAGTTTAATCAGCTTATCATGATGATGTTCATAATTTCATTGAAGATAAGTAGGAACAAGCAAATACAAATGAAAAATGATCTCTTCATCAATCGTCAATGGATGCTGGACGTGCTGGAGATGCTGGAATTACCCACGGAGGAGGGATCTAGAAAATTGAGATTAGATTACATGCCTGCCAAAATATTCATACAAAGTGGGACGATAAAATGCTCAATACTAGCATAGAAAGCCACACGAATGTGGAACGAAATTTCTCACCATTTGAAAATCATATGCTGTTCATTTTAAAACATTTAGATCTGTTAATTATTAATTCCTTCTGTGGACAAATTCAAATGAGCCTTGTCTTATTATTAGAGTCGGATAAAGTGCAAAATCAAAAATATTCTCCTAAAAGATGGAAAGATAGTAAAGAAATCAATTTATTCTTTATCAATTTTCATTGCTATATTTAATGTTGTATAAGGAGATATTATTGTTATTGTCAAAAACCTTTTGTCTTTTAGTCTATATCTTCAGCTTCCTTCAGGGAGTATTGCCTAATATACAGTCACATGTATGTCCCTACAATAAAAGTTGGTGGGTTTCACGAAACTCGGAGCGAGGTACATCCCTGTACATTTGAAGGTTAAGCAGCCCCGGGCATCAGCCTGGAAAGTTCTTCGTGAGTTCCTCAATTTTGTAGAAAATGATAGTCTCGAGTTACTTGCTCGACTGCGAATGTATTTCTTACTTACTAACTGCGAATGTATTTCTTGTATGAAATAAGTGTGTATAGTAGAAGCCCACATATAAGAACCTTGTATTTTGAAGGTGAGCCTAACAAAACAAAGGTTCTAAATTTTGGGGCATATAAAATTTCAAAATGCTCACATGAAGGGGTCAGTCTACTCTATAGAAACTACATTATACTAACCCCCATTGACTATTAAAATTTTGTTTTCTAGTCATTTAAAAATTTACAGCATTTTTCGAAAATTTGTGATGAAAATGTTAGGGTAAAAGTTCCTAAAACGAAGCAAGTATAGCGTTACACAGAACTCAGACTCAGCCTGCGAACAGGCTCGATAAACTGTGAAGGAGGAAAATGAAAAGAGGAAAACGAAAATTTCTCCTTCACAACTCCCAAGTCTGAACACCGACTAAACAGAACTAAACACAGGGTCTACGCGTATGCTACTTGCACACATTTTTTGCATGAAACTGAGTTTTCCTGGCAAGACTGAACCATTATAAAAACATCAGATATCTTTCGTATTTCTTAAAGTGCATATGACACGAAAATTTTTATTTGTTCAATTTGTCAAACCAACATCGCTGATAACGGTGGTGAA
>JAYJMH010011781.1:0-22988 GCA_036873815.1 Phacellophora camtschatica | reverse complement strand
AAATGTTGAATGCGAGGAAAATGCTGTTACACAATAGAACGACTCTTATTTCCCAAACCGTCTATTAATTGGCAAAAAGTTGTTTTTAAATATATATATTAATGTTTCTGATTTTGTTTTAGGCTGTGGAGAGATACTTAGTCATACGAGGATTTGGAAAATTACGTGAGGTAAAAACGATGTCATTTTTTTCTAACATTTATTAAGACATTTGCCCCCTTCTCTACTCGTTGTACATATTCACTTTCTTTTAGCAGCATGATTTGACTATAGAACGAATTCAAAGGATTGCCAGGACGCGGTGGCCGTTTAATTTGGGTCGTTATTTTGAAGATTTGACTGAAAAGTTATTTCAGTAAAAATACGCACCAGGTCTAAATGCACTCTCATTTATTTTATTATGGTTATTGTCTTAATTTTGCAGCATGCTGATGACGATGACAGTGATGATGAAGATGGGTAAGTTTTGTGTTCTGAGTTTTGTGTTTTGTGTTTTGTGTTTTGCATTCATTTATCCATTCATCCTTAGCATATTTACACATTTTGGGGAGTGATTCTCGACATAATCCGTTTTATAATGGGAATTGAGAATTCTCGTTGCAGTTGAGAATTCTCGTAGTTTGATAACGCATTCTGAGTCGTTTTGCATCCACCTACCGATCCCATTACATCCAATCCCACCCCATCTCAAAGTGCAACGTGCAATTGAGAACGCTTGGAGTTTGATTCTAATAAAATTGTAGTGCAAAAATACCTTTTCACTATAGTAAAGAACTAAAAATCATCATTATTCCTGCAAAAATAAGTTCAAAAAGGCATGGAAAACTGAGATATGATAAATTAAATGTTTGTTATTTATAGAAATATATATATATATATATACTTGGTTTTTGAATTCTTATCTTGATAAGATACATATATATATATATATGTACAAATATTTTTATATTCTTATGAAAACTGCAAACATTGACATGATACACAAAACGATTCTATAGCATTGAAATACAAGGAGCATTGAAATTCATCGCAGCATTTGTGATATTACATATAACACAAGACTTGACTGGGGTTTAAAATACAAATAAGTTGTTACCTATAATCAGCTATTATTATGATATATTTTTTGTAGAACTGATGGAGAAATCGACGAAGCTTGGGTGAGCATATATTTTTTCGTTTTTATATACAAGAAAACAGGGAAACTTTTATTCTAATAGAGAAAGGTTTTCTATGATTTCCATTTAATGCTTTCTTTTTTTTAATGAATAATTAATATGCAAATAAAATGCATTTGTTTATAATAATTTTGGAATTTTTCATTTGACATTTGAATATGAAATGGCATTTTAAACATGGAATATGAACAATCCAATATCTTGGAAAATTCGTAAACATTGTTTGACATTGATATATTTGATTTTCATATTGACAGGGATCGGCTGTTGGGACTGGAAAACCAAAGTAAGTCAATTTTCATGACACATTCTTCATATTCTTAGCATTCTTCACTCGCTATGTTATGTTATCAGCCCGAATTTTTGTTCTATGCTATTGACGTCATAGATGGCTTACGTACCCTACGTACCTACATTATGCTCAGTTAACAAATCAAAGATTGAAAATCCAGGAAATATGGACCACTCAAATTTACTTTTAGAAGTCAATGAAAACTTTTTTGTTTCTGGGAGCATTCAATTTTATGGCGAAAAGTTTCAGCCGATTCCCCCAAAATTCACTGATTTGCTTTACCGTGAACAGTGCCGAGAAATGTTTATATGCATGATTCCTAAAATTTTAGTTTCTTTAGTCGGCGGCATTCCCATGCTCTCATACTTATGGATCTCCGTTGACGTTAATCATTGATTCAGTACAATAAAATGAATAATAATTTATTATCAATTTAAATGAATAATTAATTAACATTAATAATTATTCAGTAGGTCTCTAATTATTTCTTTAAAGTGGACACTCCATCAAGACGGACTCTCCATTGATTGGAAACTCAATTAAAATGGCGTCCGTTTTAGAGATTTACTGTACTATATTTGAAAAACATCTGAAACATTTTATGTTTTTGTTTAAAGTTGCATTTCAATTTGCTTCAGTTTGTAGCGGATTTGAATACGTTATACAATACTTGCGATGAATATCGTGAGGGGTACCAGGGCATGAAAAAGCACCCGACCGTGTACGAAATTAAATCCGATTAGTCGCAAGTACTGTAGAAACAAATATTTTCCTGCCTCGAGGGTACTCAGGAATAAAAATATTTTTGTCATTTGCAATAGGCATTATTTGGAATTGGTCTTGAATGGTCGCACCTTACCATACGACATGACGATCTATCAAGCAGTTAGGCAGTACGGTGAAACCAAGGTGCGTATACGACACTTAACTGATTACTCAAAAGTAGGTAGTTGCTCTTTACAGGACATTTTAAAAAGGACACAATGGTCCGAAAAATCTACTTGGCAGAAACATTAGCACAAAACAGTGGTTAATCATGCACAAGTGCACCTTGATGAAGTGATAAAAGTTTTGTAAACCCATTTTCATAAGGTTGTTTACAACGTTTAAATTAACTGATAATTATGGGTGTGAAAATAAGCACGTTCATGGAACGTGTTACTTTTACTGTAGTCACGATAAGGAAATTGCTCATCATGGATAACACAAGTACTATTTAGAATGGTAAACCTGATACAGAGCAAAGCTCAAAACATCATAGATATTTCTCGTATTCATTTGTACGCAAGTTGAATTTTTTTTTTAAATTTATTCATTATTGATCAATATCGACATACACACGCAACAACAATTTATTCTTTTTACTAATTAAAATGACATTTAACAATATCTCTCGCTCCCTTGATGTCTGATGCACTCAAGTTTTATAGCACATTGAATTGAGTTCTATTTTAAATATATTTTTGAAGCAGCGATGTTTTACGAGGATTACATGATGTAGATTTTATCGTTATGGATTTTATCCCTTATTATTAGCATGGTGAGGATAAAGATGTCGACGACGAACATGGACCTTTAGGAAGAGCGAGCATCTGGTCAGAAACGCACAGTATTTGGTAAGTTTTGTCAAAATGTTTTTTATTTATATTTAAACTTCCTTTCACCCATGGATGAGCCATGTGACCCATTGATAAACAACATAGAGCGTGTGATATGTTTGGGGGTGAACGACAAGAGTTTTTTTATTTCAGATACTGTGAAACCTCTATCAACGGAGACCTACAACGGACACCTCCCAACAACGGACACTTTACCGTTGTCCTGAATTTCCATTTTGTGGACAAATCCCTGTTAACTAAACTTCTATTCAACGGACACCTCACAAAAACGGACGCAAAAACTTTCGTCCCAAAGGTATCCGTTATATGGAGGCTTCACTGCATTTAAAAAAAGTGTATCTTTTGAATTAAAGGTGGTTTCCCTTGTGCTACCCCGTGCTGAATGATATACTGGTCAATTGGAAATAATTACGACTGTGAAAGGGTTGAGACTATTTATAAATCTAAATTGATCAGTACTGTTCTTAGAATGTGGATTTGATAATGATATGAAAAATAAGCCATCACAGTTTTTTAAATACTACATTTTGTGGGAGAGCACATGATTCATTTTTTGTTGGTCTCAGTCACTCTGTGTTTTTTTGTCACTTTGTCCTTTTATTAGCTGCAGGGTAGATGTAAGTAAGTATGTAAGTTCCTTTTTCATTAGCTGTTACCCGGGCAGGAGAGGGTGCCACTCCTTTCCCTGGTTTGATAACCTCTTACCCCAGCTGAGTTGGTACTCATTTACCTGTCAATTCACAATTCATTGTATGTTAGCAATATGACATCTTTTGCAGGTACCGACCAATCAATCAAAATAGTTCAGCCAATCAAGGATCAACCAAGAAACGATCGGAATCTGTGGCCTCGTCTTCATCAACAACATCATCTTCTAAGTCATCACTTAGGAACACGAGCAAACTGATTGAAAAAGAGAAATGTTCTGGTATGTTGCAGATCAATTTTGTTTGCTGTTAAATTATTCTTCGTGTCGGCCATGTAAAACCAAATATATGATTTCTTTATATTTGTACTGGGGTTATTTAGTTAAGAGCCCATGTGATTTCTTTGGTTTTTACCTTTAAATTGATTTAAGGAACTTAAATGTGTTACCAATTTTTATTGGAAATTTGATATTTTTGAATTTCGTTTCTAATCTTTATGCTTATTTGACATTTAGTGTCGAGTGACTGACAGACGAGGGCTGACTGACAGATAGAGAATTTTATTAAAACGTTTATATAGAGGATTAAAGCTTTTGTGATTTTTGTTTCAATTTTTAGATATGTCAGTATATTTAACAGATACTTTACCTGGGAATATTCGTAAGTATTGCATTGTCTTGTCTTTGATAATTTGAAACTTCTTTTATCATTGTTTATTTTTGGAATAACTTTTGTGTTGAATACCCACGCCATTGCTAGGTACAGAATCTCGCTTCCACCGTACTGGCACGTTATCAATCGACAGGTCTGGTGCTGTGTGTGCTTCTAATGTGTGTCTTTGATGTGTTTCTACCATGTGTTCTAATATGTGTCTTGTAATTTTTGGCACAATTACATGTGAGGCAAAAACGCATATACCTTTCACCCCGCGAAAGGCCTTACGGCCCATTGACAAACAAACGTAAAACGTCATATTTTTAGGAGGTAAATTCAGGTCGAACTGTACATTGGTTTCAGATATTGCAACGTACCTTTATCATATAAATTAAGTTGGTTTGCATGTGTTACCCCCTGGAAAATAAAACTTTCATATGGCTTGCCTGTTTAGTAGAAATAAATCCGGGCGTGAAAGCGCCATATTTCGAGGGACGTAAATACATTCTGTATTTTTTATTAATGTTTAGATTTAAATGTAAACTCATTTCTTGAATCAAGTTGGTTTTCTTGTTGTACCCCCTGGAAAATCAAGACTTTGAGAAAGTTTACCAGTAAATTAGAAATAAAAACGGGAAAATTCAACTACGTAATATTACATTCATCATATTTTAATCAACAGTTACAAACTATTTTTCGGAGTTTTAATTTTTATTTATTTCTCTAGATATCAACGATCCGTCTGTAGAAACTATTTGCTTGATTAGAGTATTGTACTTTCTTAACAGTAATTGGGGAAATTTGTACGAGGTATGATAGACATTTTCTTGACATTTAAAATGTTATACAATTTTGATATACACTTATAATTTAAAATGTCAAGACTGGAGTTTGGTCTATTGGATTTGCTTGCAGAACATTATGCATTTATTGAAGGTGGATATCACGTTTTCGTGTTTGCCATTTGAGTTCATAAGCGGAGAGGTGACTTTAAGGTGTGTTATGCAGCTATGTGATGCACCGTTGTTTTCATTTGAAGATTTATATAATTCATTCTAGATTCATCAACCCCATGCAACAGTTTCTGTGACCGAATTCATCAATGCTAAATTATCAGCGAAAGTTTCCCGTCAACTTCAAGGTAAATTGAGAATATTTTTGGAGAGTCTTTTCATGTTGGCTGTTCAAATTTCTTATTTTTGGTTTGATTTTCGTATATATTTCGAGAGTTTTGAGCAATTACGAGAAATGATGCTTAAGATACCAGTTTCGGAATGATGCATGAAGAATTTTTGGGAGAACATCATAAATTTTAGTCAACGGCCCTGGCAAGTAAAAAATTGATGTTTTTGTTTTGAAGCGGGTCTTCAATGAAGTACTTTTCATAAAACAGAATGAAGGAAAATTGCAATAAATGTTACTTAATGCTTTTGGAAAATAGCAATAAATAATAAAAAGAAAATAGATAAAATATTTTTATTCTTTTTGATGTTACGATATATATATATATTTTACGTACTTTTAATTTTCAGATCCTTTAGCTATAATGACTGGGAATGTACCCTCGTGGTTAAGTGGGCTGGCAACAGTCTGGTACGTTTTACTAACTCTTCGGTATTCTAGACTATGTCTCTTTTAAAACTTCACCGAAAATTGTCTGCGTTTTATTGAAAACTTCACATAAGATGTCTATGGCTCTAACTTATAAAGTGATATATTAACGTATTGGATGGCTCAGCATTGATTGTGCAATGTGTTTGATCGTGCATAAACTTGTGCAATGTATTTGACGTCCGAAAACTCGTTTTAGTTTTGTATCCATTTTCATAGACTACACTCTTCAAATTATTTATTTGATCATCTCTTTTAGTCCTTTCTTGTTTCCATTCGAATGCCGTCAACAATTATTCTACTCAACAACTTTTGATAGAGATCGAGCTTTGATGAAATTACAGGTAAGATATTGAAATATTATAGATTTACTGTATTGCAGTACTGTCAAGGCATTGTAAAAACCACTGTAGGCAGTAAGATGCAACATGAATGAGTTGTGCATAGATCTTTGGTTTTGTTTTTTCCTGCGAAGGAGCCATTCTGCGCGCGCAACTTGATAGAACCAGCAGATAGAACTATTTCACCCAGAGAATGGTCAGAAGGCCCATTGATAAACAAATAGAAAACTTCGTCGGTTTTCATGTGCTGCAAAATAAAATGTAGACAGTGTTTTTCTTTTTGTTTCTTTTATTTTCTAGTAAAATATAATTTATTTTTGTTTATCTGTTTAAACACACATCTAGACTGGACCACCACGGAATTAAGATCACCTCGACCTTTCTGATGTTATCCCTGCCACTCTAGTTAGGGGTTTTGTGATTTTGTAAATTTTTTTTATTGATTGATTTTGTGATTTTAATGCTGTGTAAATATTTTATAACTTTAATTTGTTTTTAACCGTTGTAAATTTTTAGTGGCGAAATGATACTTACTTGCTTTAATGGAAAACACTATGGTGAAAGAGTTAACACAAAACTGCACAGTAACTACATGCTTTCAATAATTACAACATTACATTAATTATTTTGTAGGAAAGCGTTCCTGAGTTATCTAATACTGACACGGCTGACAGGGTGACACCAAGGCTAGAGAAGAAGAAGGTTTGACGTTTTTTACAATGCAACTTTTATAATTTTTTACATTTTGGAGAATTTTGTTTTTAATTCACCAGTTGATTTGTTTTCGTTCTCAAATGAGTAAATGAATTTGCAGTACTTTTGATTGTGTTTTAAAATTGAAAATATGTGAGAGGTTAATTTAAAGTTTTCTCAAATTACTCTCAAAATGGCCTCCGAAGTGCACATTTTGAATTTCAGATATCATTCAGTCATTTGCGACCATGTTTACCTGTCCAAAACTTGAAATTAAATACCGGGTGACCTGTGCAGAACTTTACTTGAAATTGAAATTGCCCTACAGCTTTCAAATTTATTTGGAAAATCATCTATTTTCAGTCCAAGGTTTGACATTAAACAACCTTCTTGCTTCAATGGCATTTTTTTGAGTTTAGAACTTGAAAGGATTCACTGATCGAACTTTCCAAATCGATATAGGAACAATATAGTCGATATAGGTTACTTCAATGTCAAAATATGGACTGGAAATAAACGGCATTTTAATTGTCGGTTTTGGACATATAAACGTGATTGCAGATGACTGGGTGATATACAAAACTCTACGTTTGCCTTTCGGACATCGTTTTAAGTACAATTTGAAATTGCTAGCCTCACGGATTTCGAGTTGCATCCTTGAAGTTGCATCCTTTTCTACTCTTATTTTTACCTTAGTCTATGATTGCATTTGCAAGTAGAATATTTTTTGAATTCATGCGCATACATGCAATTTCCTTTATTATTATTTTTGCAGAGGACGGTACCCCGTGCAGATTTGTTAAAACAGGCAGAAAATGTTATGAATGATGTGGCAGGCGGTAGAGCAATGTTGGAAATCCAATACGAAGGAGAGGTAGGAATATTTTTTCGAAAGGTTTCATTTTTAGGTAAATACCGGATGCCCAGAAAAATATCCCTACACTTGCTGTGTAGGAGCTTCAAATTTGATGATTATAGTTTTGCTTGAATATCATACAAGAGGCTTTGATTTATAGTTTGATACCTTGTTTTCCAAAATCTACTATTAATCACTTTGAGTTGAGTTACACTCAATGAAACCAAAAACAGAGGATGTCTGCTGCTGTAATCTGTAACTGAAAATACTACCTTATGATTTTGAGAAAGCCATCAACGTTGGCTTTCTCGTAGTGTAGCTTGAGGGTTTTTGCAAATAAGGTATCAACCTTTAAGTTGAAGCCTCGTAGAGCAATGCCAAGCAAAAACACATCAAGACTAAAGCTCATCCATAGCAGTTTTACAAAACTCAGTGACATTTTTTCGGCCGCTTTTGGTATGTTGGATAAGTGAATCTGTTTGATTGAAAAGATTACATTTCTCACCAATGAGTGCACTCAATCAAATCAAAATATAAACAACAGAGAGAGTTCCCTAATTCGTTTTATAAATTGTACAAATTCTAATAAAATATGTATATTGTTTTTCATGTCGCATTTTCAATTCTAGGTTGGAAGCGGCCTTGGGCCTACTTTAGAATTTTACACTCTGGTTTCCAAAGAACTCCAGAAAGCTGAACTTCAGATTTGGCGAGGGGATGTAGTCGCAGTTCCTGACGGGAGTGGTTCGTTTTTTTTAGTTTAGTTTATTTTTATTTCGACAATAATGCTGAATTGTTGGATTAATGAATTTTGGAGCTTAATACTCGGAGGAAACATGTTTGAGCGTATTATGATTGTTGAGAGCCCGCGCTATTGTACCATTTTATGTCACTGAAATTGAGTTTTATTTTGATTAAAATCTTGAAAAAGAATACCGGGCTTTATGAATACCTTACCAAATTTTGAATAGTTCTTTACCAAATTTTATTGTTTGTTTCGTCACAAATGTTGCGAGAATTGATATGTTTGTGATTTTTGATTAATTTCAAAAATACTTTTTCAGGTGAAACCAAAGAAACAATCAACTTCATCCATTCCCCGTGTGGTTTATTTCCAAGTAAGTCTTTACTGAGTTATAGTTTCTTTTGGTTAATCTATCTAGATAGAATATACCTTTCCTGGGTAAACGTTACCATGAAAATAAGTCATAATTTAAGATGGGAGAAAGCCGCAATTTCCAATGACCAGTTACTGTCAGGCATAAAAACACTCAAATTGTTTCAAAATTGAGTTGAAATTTCATCATAATATATTTCAAATTTTTATTCATTCATCCTATGCAATCTTGATAAAATCTTTGCACCCACTAACCTTTCCACAGATTCCTTAGCCAGTAGAAAAAATTATGTAATTTTTCGTCAACAGAGGCTAAATGCCAATATTCCGACAAGCATTGTCATATTGGGCGGGCTCTTCAAAGGGAAGTGTTTCCAGAAGAAAATTTTATCAAAAAGTAGAAAAATTGAAAAATTTTTGGAATGAACACATATTATTGCATTGTATTTTAACTCTTTCACGCCCGTATTTATTTCTGCTAAACAGGTAAATCCTATGCAACTTTTATTTTGCAGGGGGTAGCACATGCAAACCAAATTAATTTATATGATAAACTTACCTTATAATATCTGAAATTAATATAAAGTTCTGTCTGCGTTTACCTCCTGAAAATATGATGTTCTACGTTGTTTGCCAATGGACCGTATTGCCCTTCCTGGGGGGTGAAAGAGTCAACAGTTTATATATATATCATCATTTTAATGTTTCTTATTTTAGCACCGCTTGGAAAAGGCTCCAAGGTCACACAACTATCAGTAAAATCTCGCTTTCGATTTTTGGGAAAATTTGTTGCCAAGGCGATTATGGATTCGAGGATGATAGATTTACCGTTCAGCCAACCGTTCTGCAAATGGATGGTTGGTCTGGAGTCAACGTTACAATTATCAGACATACAAAACGTTGATGCGACTTTATTTAGATCACTGAATCAGTTGAATGATTTTGTGAAAAAGAAAAAGGCGATCGAGAAAGATCCTTCACATACAGTTGAAACATTGCGGTTAGCTCTTGGAAACTTGACCCTGGATGGAGTACCTATTGAAGATCTTGGTCTTGACTTTGTATTGCCAGGTTATGCCGTTATTGAACTGAAGGTTAGTACATTCAAAAGCAATTAAAATAGAACATAAGGCAGGCTAAAAGTTGAAGCAAAGTTGCGGCAAACAGGGGCAGATTTTGTAACAACAGTGAAATTGACAAGCCAATTTCAAAGAATAAATGAATGAAGTTTTATTTATAGAAGTACAATACCTAATACAAAACACTGTACTCTCTGTGATCCAAGTAAAGTATTGCTTATCTATCCTGGGCCACGTAATACAACAAGTAATATGAGATACATAAAAATTATAATCTGCTAACAATAATAACCAACAACGCTAATAATTGATACATTTAAAATCAGATTACGAATTATAACGTCTATATTAAATATTATATAGCCATGTTTTGATTTTCTGCTTGAGAGAATTCGCTTTGTCTTGGATTCCTAGTTGCTTTGAAATTGGCGTGTAAATTTCGCTATTGCTACACAATCTGCCCATGTTGTTGCAGCACAGAAATAGTATTTTCAAGAACGAAAGAAAATAAATAAACGAGAAAGGATATTAATTGAAACAAAACTTTGTTCAATTGGCATTACAAAATAGCATTCCGTTTTATACACCCAAGCGCTTACGAGTTGAGGCTTGCTGTAGGCGAGCCGAAACATATTTTTCAAATGAATTTTTAAAAATATTTAAAATCATTTTGCATTTATTTCTTCTTGCAGAAAAATGGAAAAGACATCCCAGTCACCATCGATAACTTAGAAGAGTATATTAAGGTAAACGTTTAGAAAATTTGGTTTTCGTTTTATGTTGACTTCATTTACTTTTGTAAGTTTTAAAATAGTTTAAAAAGTTCAATTATTATGAATATTTAGAGTTTTAAAAGTTCACCTTGCGCACAGTTTATTGTGTCCTACCACCCATGCCCGAACGGGAAGGAAATATAGAAAGTTTTAAACTTTTTTCTTTCTTGTTCGGGCAACAAGGGTAGTAAGACACAATAACAATTCATGGGTGATGGGAAACCAAAAATATAAACTGATGCAACTGATTCCACATATGTGTAATCTCATCTTTAAAGAGTTGGCTTTATTGTTTTCAGTTCTGCAGTTGTGGCCCTTATTTTTGTCTTTTTTAAAGATTTATGGTTTCTACAAATCGGTTGAAATTTTTAGGTTCTTGCCGATCTTACATAGGCGGTTTTTCGGTTTTTGCCGATTTTTTTTTACGGTTTTGTGATTTTTGGTACCCCCAAAGTTTTTCTCTTAAACACTAATTTCAAGATAAATCATATAAGAAAGAAAACTGTAGAGTATTGTATTTAAGAATCTTTTTATCTTCTTTCAGCTTGTGGTTCACTGGACTTTAGTAGAAGGTGTTTCAAAGCAAATGCAAGCATTTAAGGAAGGATTCGAGGCTGTTTTTCCACTATCACCTGCACAAATGTTTTATCCAACAGAGGTAATATTAAAATTCTTTATATTCTTGATTAATCATTTTAGAACCTTACTGTTGCAATGTCTACTGTTGCAATGAGGAGTCGAGTGTTTAGACAGGAAATGATTAAGTTGTTGATTAATTTGCATCTTCATATATTGGGTGTATATATTGGGTACATATTATCTTTACGTATATATTGGGTTACCCAAAAACAACGTGGTACGTTTGACGGTTTATAAGTCTAAGAAGAACCATCCGATTTTTGCAATTCTACGTTTATATCATAGATCAACGGTCAAATCAGTTCATGATTACTTTTCTTAATTAACCTTTCTGTCTCTTTGTTATGAGTGATTATTTAAAAGTAATCTTCACAAAGCAGCCAGTAATTCCTGGAGACAGTGGTCCAGATTTTACCTTCAATCATTCTTTTCTAGCATTACAACATCAAACCTCCAAAGTTCTTTTGTTTTTCTTTTTCCAACAAAATTATTTCTGACTTAAAAATGACATGACTGATTTTAGTCAAATGAATTTTCGTGTCTACGTTGACCTCATATCCACCCACAATATCTTGAAATAATCAAATTAATCACTTTTTAACCAATATATAAGCAGGCAAACATCTCACATTTTTGGGTCACCTGGTAATATATATACATTTATTCATTTATCTAATTTTTTCAGATTGATCTTCTTCTTTGTGGTAGCCGAAGTGAAAAATGGGACGTGAAAGGTCAGATTCATTCTTTTTTGTTAATTTGAGCTAGAAAGAGGAGATGCCGAGAATAACACAGAAGCTCTGTTTATGTTCTTGTGCAGTGATAATTCTTTCGTTTTTTTTTCCTTCAAATATTTGCCTGTAGTGTTTTCTTCAACTGTAATGGCGGAATGTATGGTTGAATCTTGTTTTGTTAATTTGAGCTAAAAATAAAATATGGAAGGATTAATAACACGAAAAGCTTTGTTTATATTCCTGTGCCGTGATTTTACTGCTTTATTTTGGAACTTACTATAAATTTACTTACTTACGTTTTTTGCTTAAACCATTCAGCTAGGATATTTTCCTCAACTCTAAATGGCGAGTTTACGAAATGATTCCAACTATGAAAACGCAAACTCTTTCATTTATTATGACTGGTCAACATCAACTGATTAACAATGACAAGTTAACAGTGACCACGATCTAAGAGCTCTGTGGAGCTGTCGATATATTAACATTAATAATTCTGTAGGCGCAGCATTCAAAATTTGTATTGTAGACTCCATATTGTGAGACATGAGTTTGTGCCTATTTTTGTAATCCTTTGAAATTTATTTCCTAGAATTGATTGAATGCTGTCGACCTGACCATGGATATACACACGACAGGTACTGTTATTACATTGGTTACAAATTTGTTACAAATTAAATATGTTATTCCACAGCTGCAGTAGAGGAGAACAAAACTTTCGAAAGTGTGGTCAATTTTGTCATGTTTTCTCAATGAAAGGTCCACAAGTTATTATACAACAACAATACCAATGAACTTCTTTTCGGACAATTTACTATTCAATTGAAACGTTTCGCAGAAGCAATAAAAACTTGTATCTGCAAAGCTCAAATGTGGCCCATGTTTTCTCATAGTTTTCTGCTGTTTCGTGAGAACGCTTTTCAGCAACATTTTGTACAAAAATGCTCATAAACAAATGCAGAAAATGCCCAATTTAAGTTACACAAATTTTCTTCTCTGAGTTAGCATTTTATCTACACAGGAATCTTTAAAAGAATAAAATTGAATAGTTTTCCTCAAATTTGTTCAATTTTCATTACATTTGAAATCTTTCAATTTCCTTATCATAAATGATTCAGAACAGAATTGAAATGTTATTCCACGTTAAAAATGTTTTTCAAAAATATACTTTTTGTTCTTTCAGCCGAGCTGTCCGATTTCTGTTTGACATTTTGAGCAAGTATGACACTGATCATCAAAGAAAATTCTTGCAATTTATAACAGGCAGTCCGAGACTTCCAGTAGGAGGTAGGTAACATTCTTTGGTTCTACTTTTATTTCTCTCTGATCCCTTGGGTATATTGTATTTCCACATCAAGGCTGTTGTGTCTTGGACCCAAGTTACTGAAAACTTGTTGCGAAGGGAGAAATATTATTCGAAAAGAAACACAAAACATCACACGTGGAGCGGAGGCAGCATTGCATGGTGTGTGAAACATCGTTAAATGTTACATTTAAAAACAAGAGCAGATTTTGTACAAAGAGCAAGTTCAAAACAAACAAAGCCATGTTTTGATTTTCTGCTTGAGAGAATTCGATTTGTCGTGAATGGCTTATCTCTTTGAAATTGGTGTGTCGAATTTCACGATTGTTACAAAATCTGCTCTTGTTACATTTAAATATAAATTTAGCCATCTTTTGTTTTTGTTTAATGGTGTTCCTTCTGTTTATCGTTCTCATGTTTTATAATTCATCTTATTATAGGATTTCGAAGCTTGAACCCTCCATTGACAATTGTACGAAAGACCGTAGACAGTGCATCAAGTCCGGACAATTATTTGCCTTCGGTTATGACATGCGTGAACTACCTGAAGTTACCGGACTACTCATCAGTTGATGTGATGGATGAGAAATTAAGAACCGCATACACGGAAGGCAAGAACGCTTTCCATTTGTCGTAGCATTACTAAAATGATACCGCTAGGCAGAGACACATCTCTTGTAACATATGTAGTAGAAGTAAATGAATTCACTTTCAACTTTTTGTGAATTTATTGCGATATTGTTTTTTGGTTCATTAAAATTTTGGCAGAAAGTTTCTTGGCAAGCATCTCAGTTTTGTGAAGAAAAATGCACCAGTGTTACTCGTTTTAGAAACTCAGTGTTTGTTCAATTGAAATTTGTCAGATAAGGAAACATTTTTTGCTTCAGGTGTAGATCAGTGTAGGCAGGGAGTGATAGTGTATCGAATGTCTTATCTTTGTTGGGAATCTTCAGACAAAACGATTAAATGAAAAGAAAATAATAATGTAAAACCAGACTTTTTTGATAAGATTTTTATGGTGCAACAAAATCGCATTCTTTGAATTTTACTGGAAGGATGTTGGTTAGATGAATAAGATGAAATAAAGATGACAATATAAAGTTGTTTTTCATTCATGTTTAAATTCATGATTAAAAATATATACTCTATTCAATTGAGAAAATATAAAAACTGACTACATTTTCAATACATGAAACCCGTTGTACTACATAATAGTGTCTATGTTCAATTCCCAGCACTGACTGACAATTACGTTTCGAAAGTTAATTTTAAATTCTTACGCATGTTTGTATTTAGAGAGAGTTTTGATGCTTGGGGATTTTTGCCTCTGTTAATGCTGGCAAAATATAACTTTATGAGTGTTGAAATTTGATAAAAGCAACACACAAAAGGTTTTATGTGTCAGCACATTTTGTTTGAGTTTTGGTAATAAGATATTCCGCTTTGCAATGAAAAAGAAGATTGTATATTATTTTGGCTTAACAACGATTTTGTTTTGAAATAAGGTATTTTTCAGATATTGAGTTCTGGCTATGTTTGTGTTGATCTTAGGACAGCAGTGATGGCAATCTTGGATTGTTTTACTTTGATCCTTTGGATTATATTTTGTGACATCGAGATGTTTCAAAAGTTTCCACGACGTTTGATAAATCTTTTGTGAAAGAAAAGGTTCATTTATAAGCTTAGATTTAGATGACAGCCTGCAAAATTCATTTGTTACATTGCCCAACCCTTCTGTACAATTCTTTTACAGCCTAATCCTTTTAATGCTGTTTGATTATTTTTGCATTTAATTTAATTGCTGTCCTTTCATTTAATTTTTGCATTGCATTTAATTGCTGTCCTTCAATTTAAAGAACTACTGCAAACTGCAATGTAGGATCTCATACTGCTGTCTGTTAGAAGTTGTATGGTATTTGAACAATATAATTTTGATAAGCGATTTACAAAAATAATGTTTCTTAACTGCAAAATGGTGTATTTTTCCTGCGATGATCTGCCTGATGTAATAATGAATATGTTGAGTATCAACTGATATACAGTTAGATTACATTGTTTAACGTAACAATACTAGTTGATGAAACAATTACCAAATTGTATCGGGTAGGCCTGCAAAAAATGCTAAACCACTGCAGCTTTTGCATAGGCACATTTCCAAATCATGAAAATTCCCCATTATCAAATTGAAACAGTTTAATGAACATACATTTTACTAAAACCTAATATTTTGATGTAACGATAAATCGTTGATCTACGAGTATAATTGGTTGTTTTTTCAAAAGACGAGAGTCTAGGATGTGTTTAAAACAGAGTTTCTGTGGTTGAAGATACACATACATTAAACACCAAAATTTTGGGACATGATATTTTAAGAAACAAACTTTTGGGACAGTATTTTGTGAAAGTTGGGACGATTTTTATAAATTGTGTGAAAGCGAAAAAAGTAGAAGATTCTTTTATACTCTAGGTATTTAGAACTTTTCTAGTGTTTAAAACTTACAATGTGATCAGATTTCACTCCTAATTACTCATAATGGATAAATATTCACTCGTTTTGAATAGAGAAAATTTTTTTAAACCTGTCCTTCATCATTGCCAACTGTATGTTCTGTGGATTGTGGATCACTACATGGATATTTTGAATGATTTCCCAGTGATACAAAATTTAAGCCTGAAGGTTCTTAACAAATGTTTGTGGAAAGTTGAAAAGATGTTTTTGTCAAAAGTAGGGCCTGCAAAGCCTTACTCAGTGGGTGGGCTGCAGCTATTCCACTTTTGAATAGCTCTGCATAGTCCCCAAAAAGCCTGTTTGTTGGTTCTTTTTGGGTTTCTACTGTAGTAGTCCACTTTTTTGCCACATGCTAGTTATTTGTTGGCATTTTTACAAATTCTTAAATAGAGAAAAAATACAAATTCACAAATATATAATACATAAGTCCAAATTGTCAGAAAATTCTGAGGACAGTTTAGCAATTTTTTCTTTTAAAATGGTTGGCTTTTTACCAATTTTCTTGTAGTCTTTTTTGTCAATTTTGTTTATGGTTATGCTCACCCATCACAAAGCCCCCCTCCTTGAGCTTGGTTGACATTGAATGTTTTTCAGAAAATACTGACTGCAACAGTGTTTTCATATTAATTCCTTTTGTTTTTTCTTTTTTTTTGTTTCCCTTTTTTATTTCTTTGCTGGTGGCTTTCTCTTTTCCAATTTTTTCTCAGTGTTTTTAAACCTTTCTTGTTCTTAACTATTTTAATTTTCTTGTGTTTTTCAGCATTAACACTTTCAACATACACCAAGCGCTCCACAAATAAGTTCTGAGCATATTCATACAACTGGACATCTAAATAGTTCACTCTTTCTATCTTTGTTATGTCTAATTTTGATAAGTTTCTCATGTACTCTCCTGCATATCCCGTTTCAAATAAACCCCACTTCTTTTCAAAAGCTAAATTAAAAGTTTTTTCAAAAAGATATTGGCTCTCTGATGGTCTTTCTGTAATCGAAAAATAAGGCATTTCTTTCAAAGTCTGTTTTGCGCTTTTTAACAACATTGTGTCCCTCTCTTTTGTCCCCATTACAGAAAATTTATCACAGTTAACTGAAGACAAATCTGCAAGCATTCGTGTTTGTCTGTTATTAGCTACATTGTTTTTACATCTCATAAAATTCTTCAGAGATACTTTAGCCCAGTTTTCACCTTTGTAACAACGTAACCCATTCATTCGCTGAATATCACATGTAACAAGAGCTTTGGTCCAAGTTGCTCCACGCTGAACATGACGGAACTCACTAACATACCTGTTAACAGGGTTTCTCAGTGAAGTAATGAACAAAAAGTTTTGTTTATTTCTTCCTCTAAACGAATATTTTACTAACCTTGGCGCACACCCTTTTAAAATTGTGAAATCAGGGTGTACCCCACATGGCCATATTTTGTTTTTAAGGTTGGTTGTATACCTGAAAACTATCCATGGACTTCCATCATCCTTCAGACATTTGCAGTTTAAGCTCTTTTCCTTTTCATTTTTGCAATCACATTTAAGATCAACTAAGCCATTCGTCATTTTTTTCTCCAATGTTGTACCTCCCGTTTTTTGAATGTGGATGTACACAAGAAGACCGTTGTCGTTTTTTATGTCAAAGAATTTATATGTTTCACTCTTGTTGAGCATTGCTGATGGAAGATAACCCCTGGTGCTCATCACATATAAAATAAGGAAAAAAGATCCAAGTCCAACAACAAAAATCAATTTTTGCTTGGTTACACTCAGAAGAGATGCCATCATCGTCATCATTTCAAACTAATATGTTGTCATCGACATCCGATGGATGGAAAACACACCCAAACATCACCACAGTGAGTGTGGGATATTTGTGGTTTACTACTCCGTCTCTCTTCTCTTTATAATACTTAATAGTTCTGTCGTGTCATGAGCTCATAATGCCAAACATCCGATAACTGTGTCGAATGTTTATTGCCGCTAACATAAGAAAAACAGGTGATCGAAGATTTTCTGTTACTTGATTTTGAAACATTAACAAACAAACACTTGCTAGCCTTCGCGTTGAAACAAACACTGGCTCGCGCAGCACACGACAACAACAACAACAATAATTGGTGCGGTGCACGTGAGCAGACGTCAAAATCATTTGAGGCACGTGGTATGATAAACTACCCACAGGCGTTTACTAAATTCTTTAAATTTTAGAGGAGGCATTTATTGGAGAGGGGCGTTTAATAGAGAGGGGCGTTTATTAACAAAATAAAATTAAAAAATAAAATAAATACATTTAAGCATATCGATCTCGTCTGGCCTTTACCATTTAAAAAACATGTTCAAGCCTATTTCTAAGGTTCATTGTTTTAGGAACTACATCTAGGACAATCTTATAATAAACGCCCCAACAGAGGTGATTTTAGAGGAGGCGTTTATTGGAACAGGGGAGTTTAAAAGAGAGGAGCGTTTATAACACTTTAAAAAATTGCACGGGGCGTTTGTTGGAGAGGGGCGTTTAAAAGATAGGGGGCGTTAATTGGAGAAAATACGGTATTTAATAAAATAGGTATTAAGAAAAAATTTTACTTAACAACATTTTGGATTTTGGGCTGTATTCTTTAGTTAGGGACAATGTAAACAAATATTACAACAGGCCCGGTGCAAACCAAAAAATGAATTGAAAATAACTGACCAATGAAAGCCCTTGTCATAAAATGCTTAAAAAACGCAGTGCTTAGTCAAAACGGCTGACTAGATTTATTTTGATAAATTATTTTTATAAATTTTAAAATTTTGTATTATAGATATTTTATGAAATTATTGATGAAATTTTAGTGTACCTGAACTCCAAATTCTCTGTAATAAATCAACCAAAAAGGAGAAAAATCCATGCTCCATTGAGATTGGAGCCAGAAAATATGATTGCCCCGTCTTTGGAGAGTACAAAAATTGTGCCAACCCTGTTTTATTCTCCACTTAGACACTTGCCCCGTCATAAAATAAAGTTTGTACTGCCCCTGGAGTATAAAAGATAGTGTGTTTCTATTTACAATTAATATCTCTTTACAAACAATCTATTAATTTTTCACAATTTACCAATGCCTACATTGAATCAAGGTCATTTCGATCTTTTAACTATCCCTGCCACTCTAACTTGAATTTTATCCTTTTATTTAAAAATCTGTAGATACTTTTTTTAGGTGGCATAATATTTCTCACCTACTTACTTAGTTACTCACTAACGTACTTACTTATAGATCACGTGCAAGAATACATTGGGATACTCGTGCCATTCATAACGACTTATGAGTTACGAATTGTCATCAGGGGGTTTAATATTTTCTTTTCGTTGTTAGCTTTGGTCTAGTTCTTCATAAAAAGAAGCACCCCTTATCGTGCTTTACCCCCTGAATAGCAAGCCTTTCACGAGTTGCGATTTACGAGTTACGACTTAACGATAGCAACTTTATGGCTAAATACGTAAAAGTACAAACTACAAACTAAACGATAAAGAACAGGAGGCAGCACCACTTGACGTGGATAGGAGCCGTGTCATATATATTTGGGTCTAGGATTTCGATTTCGATAATATATTTTTGGGTCTAAAACATTTTCTTGAAAAAGTATAATTTTGACACTAAAAATTTAAAAACTTTATATTTTTTGGTAAAATATTAAGAAATAGCATAGAAATGTTAATAAAAATATGTTACATGCAGCAAAATTGCACGAAGCATGCGCCGTACTGTTATATGTTTGTGTTTGCGTTCCATTATATTTTTGGGTCATCTCAATATTTTCGTTGGACACGCCCCCTATCCGAGTTAGATGGTACTGGCCCTGGGGTTAGCAGTAACATTAAGATGTCGTTGGCTGTGGCTGTACGTGGTACGTCCTTCTAGTGATACTTCTTTTAGGTATTTTCCCTATGCTCCTGTATTTTCCATGCTTTCATTAGCGAGAACTATCCAAGGTTTATTTTAATGTGCAATGATGACTAATTTGTGAGTAATGAATCAGATTTGTGCAGTGATGGAAGAAACTTTTTCCAGTAATGAAAAATCATATCATTCAGAATATATCCTTAAAGACTTATGCTCTATACCTTATAAAAACTTGTACCCTGGGTACCAGACTTTTCTTGTACCCAGGCAGGGTATAAAACCTAACACTGAACTTGAATTAACTACTAACTTAACGTTAGCAATTACCCTTAAGAAATGTCTCGTCTTCTTTGTCGCCAAAAGTTGTTCATATTGACATTTTATCAATACATGCACTGTTTTTTGGAATGTATTGGCCTTTATTATGGATACCAGACTCTGGTACCCAGGGTACTTGACTTTGAAATTTGAAGGAATCTTTTGGTAAAATTTTGTTAAAATGGGCGTTTCTCATATTATCCGACGATCTAAAGGTTGTGGCCACAATAAAATTTCCTGTGACAATACAATTTGTTTGCCTTTCGTGCAGTGATGACAAATCCTTAAAATAAATTAAGCCTTAAGGTGTTCGTTTATATCAGTATATCGTTTATATCAGTTTATATCAGTTCTATTATCACTTTCCTTAAATTATCGCATGCAGAACTACCTTGGGTAGTCTAGTCTGTATAGTTCGACGTTATGGTAGCCAGCGAAATGCAGAACATTTGACACAAAAAAATATGAATAATACATAAATGTTTGCTTGATACATAAACACACCGAACGATAAAAACAAAGAGAAAAATTAAGCTTAAAGAAGAAACTGGTAACCCATGTTTATGTTTGATCAATAGTTGAAATTTTCAATGCGAAATTTTTTCAGCGAAAATTAAATATAAAATATTAAAACGAGAATTTCTGTTTTAATATTTGCAATCATTAATTATACATTCAGAAAAATGGCTTGTCCAATTTTCTCTTTAGACTAGTTTTTCTTCTTGCACACCCACTATGGAGCAGTATCAATTCTTAAACTGGCTGCCATTATTATTAAACTGGTTGCCATTTGTTTACAATTCATAAATATTTACCTGTATGTAAACTGCTTTCAGTTTCATCATTGTAAAAGGGCACAGAAAGAAAAATCATAAAATATTTTTAAACAGTTTATTCACAGTAGCCAATTTTGATTCTTGAATAATGACGTTATTTTCCTTTTTAGGGCTTTTTGAGGGTTTGAGCTGTCCATCAAAACAAATGCAATGACTAGCTACATTGTTACAAAATCGTCTTCGTAAAAGCCTAAACCAATTAAAACTACAAACTTTTAAAAAATAACGAATAAACAAATATATATACGTGCAACTTTATGAAAAGTACAAAACCTAAAGGCCTTAAAAAAAATAACACGTGCTATGGTCGTGAGGCCAGGTATGTGTTCAATTCTTAGTTCAATCTTGGTGGATAAGTTTTTTTAATAAACAAGGCAATTTTTTTAAATTAAAGATAAATTTTTACATGAACAAATATATAGGAACCTTTGCTAATATACAGGATAAATACTAAATAGTTTTCAATCTTACGCGTATTTTTTTTAAGAGAGAACTAGATTACAAGAAACCCAGTACTCGGCTTCCCGAAAAATAAAATACTTGAGTACTGGATAAATACTTGCTAAGAAATTTGTTTAATTTCTATTTCCATCAAAAACCGATTTAAAAAACAAATATCCTGCCTGTCTTGGTGTTTAATTATATCTGTATTATTAGTTTCATATCTAGCCTACCAAAGCATCATTAAAAAGGCCAAACAGACTCCAGAAACTAATTTCTGTTCAAAGCCATGGGTATTATGTACGTGATTTGTATTAACCTCAGTTAATAAATATCTTCAGTTACCTTGTTTGTCTTCATTCCATTCCTCTCCTGGTTGGCTATTTAAAAGAGTGGCAACAGTTTGAACTTTGGCCATAACAAACGACAACAAGCAAAACTACATACATCCAACCAGGAGAGGAAAGATACTAATGAAATGAAGACAAACAAATATGAAATGAAGACACACAAGGTAACTAAAAAAAGTTATTCATATAGGCTGACGCGAATCGTGTCCACAATGCCCATGTCAAAACTGGTGTTAATTATCGTCAATGTAAGATTTCTCCCAGAAAAAAGGGTGCTCTTTTAGTGCCTCTAAAAAAACTGCTAAGAAACTTTTAGTAGGTACTGGACCAAATTCTAGTTTCTTATCAAAAAATACATACCTGTTATTCTGTAGAAAAGGTCTCGTATTTCTCTGGCAGGCTGTGATAAAGTGAAACTCATCTTAGTTGTAGATGAGTTTTAGTTGCAAAATTTGAACAAATAGGCTTCTGGTAAAAGACCTTCTCTCCTACTACCCGTCTGCTACAGTACGATTGTGGCGTACCTTACACAAATCTTATATGTCAGAGGGCGCCAGAAATGGTTTGGCCACCCCTGAAAAAAACAGCCACCACGCCACTGGTCTCTATTGTTAAATCTTAGCCAGTGGTCGCTACAACCATAGTCAATTTCGCCAGGTAGCGTCTTAAAGATCTATCGTCTATGGGTTTATCCTGAGGCATTTGAATGTTGAATAAGTGCGCAATTTTTACCTATCGTCTTATATTTGTTAAATTCATCTACAAGTGTCACTGTATTTATCCTTTCCGATTAGTAGCTTAGCTTTCATATTGATACTATTAATACAGAACTGTGTGGTGGTTCAAAATACACAAAAGACAAACAGAAACAGAAGACAACTGAAGTAGATTTTTAGCACAGAAAGACTTATCAGAGTCATATAATTGATATCATGTTATAGTTGCTATTATTATTATTTGAGGTTACATTTGTTTAAAAAAAATCGAATCAAAATATAAGAATTTATCAAAATTGATTCTCGAAAACAAATTGTTTTTTTTTTCAGTTCAAAAAAGGGTTCTATCTTTTGGTCTTTATCCAGTCTCGTTTTGGTGTTCGCAGGGAGTGTCTTCTTTTCTTTGTCAATTTC
>JAYJMH010011780.1:0-48513 GCA_036873815.1 Phacellophora camtschatica | reverse complement strand
GGCGTTTCCACCTAAAAATGACATTTTCAACAGTGTACGTTTCCATCTAAAAGCAGCGTTTTAACGGTGCATAGGAGAGCGTGGCCCAAGGATAAAAGGGCGTGGTCAAAAAAATTTTCCTAACCTCGGCGGCCCTGCGCATTGACCACAGACAACAGTTTTCAACGACATTTTTTTAATGGCCCTTCTTTTAACTTTTTGAGATTAAGTAAGGGCATTTATCAAAAAGGGCACTTGTGTTGATTTTTTCAAAATTTGAAAAGGCACTTTCTTGTAACAAATTTTTTCAAAATTCTAACAATGCGATTCTTTATTAATTTTTGAGATAAAGGACCCTTTAATCTGCTTTTTCGGGACTGAAAGGGGCACTTTAAAAAAATCGCGATTATAGAAGGGCATATTTTATCGGAGTAAAAAAGGGCACTTTTCAATTTTTCACGTGAAAAAAGGGCGCATTTTTTTTATTTTGAGGGGATTTTTTCCATTTTTGCAAAAAAGTGGGGGGGGCGTGCCCCTAGTGCCCCCCCTCGGTTCCTACGTATCTGTGTGCATATGTACTCCTTTTCTTCATAAAGAACTTAAGATAAATATAATCAGAATCAGTTTGGGATGAAGGAAAACTGGTTCAGAATAGGGAAAAATGTGTTGTGGGAAGTTTTGCTATGCTTTATTTGAAGAAACTCATCGTTATTCTATTCAATGAAAAACATTACAAGGTTACGACAGGTGAAATTTTACCGCTCAGGTTTGAAGAAAAACATGCGACTCATTTTGCTTCTACTCTGAGCATAAATTAAATTGTTTGCTATTTTGTATTCAATAATTGACATGAATTAGCAGTAGATATTGCTATACTTTATGAAACTGTAACAAATTTATAATAAAAAGAGAATAAAACAATCAGCGGTGTGTCAATGCTTTCAATGTGCGCTTAGATAACAGTACTTATTCAATTATCCGACCCACCGTTTATCCGGACTTCAATTATCCGGTCCGTCAAAAATGTCAAAAAAATCCCTTGCAAACAGTTCTACTCTGGTCCAGTTGCGGGGAATGGCCGCTAGGAAGCGTGAGGCATCGCGTATTCAGCCAAAGATTGACTCCTATTTTAAGAATATTTAGTGTGTGGTCATGTGTGCTTTAGAAAAAAAAACTTTAAAAACATTACTCTTGTTGATTTATGCTGTTTTCTGCGGTTATTAGATATTTTCGATTCATCCGGAATTTTGGATTATCCGCACACATTTGGAAATCCCGTGTCCCGAGAAGGCCGGATAATTGAATGAGTACTGTACCAGGAACACAGGGAAACAATGACTCGCGTAACAAGTCTACTGAGATTGAAATGCCACTGCTGCCACTCAGTGTCATAGCAACTTAGCAACTGCTCTTTCACGTTTTTAGACATGCTATTTTTGTAGTCTCTTTTAATTAAAATACATTGTTTTATGTGTGGTAGCTTTTTTCAGACTCCCCATTTTCTTTATCTGTTTATGAATGCCGTTTGCCTCCTCCACCCCACCCCCAAGAAATTTAGTCTTTATACCACTTTCTGGTAGTTTTCAAGCTTTTTTACTTTATTTTTCATAAGGAAAATATATTTTCTGTTTGTCATAATTAAATTTATGCAGCTCTGCAGGCAAGCCCTGTGCTAATATTTTGTTTTTGACGCCAATAGATATTTTGCCACTGGAAATTTTATTGAATTAAAGTAGCAACCGATAATTGCCAGTAAAATCGTGTTGACATGCTTTGTGACGTTAATCGCCCCCAGACTTCTAATTTGGTAGTCAGGGTTCGAGTTCTTGTCTCAGGTCACGTTACAGTGAATCTAACCTCATTCTTAGGTAATTTGAAATCCTATTTCTCATATGCCTACTTTTAGATTTTGGCTGGATTATTTTAATTTATGCGACTATATCATTTACTATATCAAGAAAATGCGATTTTTTGATGAATATTCGATAGCAATTAAATCAGTCTCACCCTCACCTCCCTTCCCCGCTCTCTAGTGGTGTACCGTACATATTAGAATCTCATTCGAACATGTGCCAGGGGTGCCAGGGTTATTGTATCGTTTGCAAGTCAATCGAATGAGCGAATTAAAACACAGAAAAGCGAAATACAATTGAGCCCGGATATTACAAACTCTCAAGGAGAATGAAAATTTGTTCGAGGTAGCGAGTTTTCATTCGAGAAAATCGAAGCCAAACAAACGAGGAACACTCTCAAGGAAAGAAAGTTCGAAAAATTTCAGCTGGTAATGAATCAAACTCGTTCACAAACCCTGGAGGGGGGGGGGGGTGAATGTCCCACGGTCGGACGGAAGTGTACCACTTAGATTTTATAAACCCACCCATCTTTTAATGCTCAAATTTTTGTGTTTACCAAACATTGATGTGAGGAATTTTTACTCAAAATCATACCCATGTTTAGAGAATTTACTAAATTCAAGCCCATCCATTTCGTCGGCATACACATACCCAAATATTAGGGTGTAGCACTGGGGGCACAAACGTACTGGCATTTCCAAACAATAATGATATTTTGTATCATATTTTCAAGTATAAATTTTTAAACATCCAGATGTGTTTTTGTTGCTGAATGATTTGAAGATTACTGTTTAATTGAAACTAGGCTCTTGGAATAACATTTATCAGATAGGTCTCATCTTTTAGGCCCTTTAACAAATGCAGAAATGAATACCGTAAAGAAAGTAGGAATCTCTTTGTGTAAGGTAAATCTTGTAAAATACACACCGCAAAAAACCACAAGTAAGAATAAGAGTTGAGAATACTCGAGGCATAGTTTTATGTATTCTGAATGTAGTCATTGATCATTTGCCGTTATCAATTAATCCAATTGTAACCCCAGTTCTTAATATTCTTTAAAGCACAGTTACTTCAAAGGATACAGTTGAAAATCCCGCTATCTCGAACTTTCAAGGACCATAGTCAATGCAAGGACCTCTTTTATCAGTAAATATCAGTAAAACGTCAAAAAGTCTTCTGCGGAGGAAACTTTGCAAGGAAGATTTGGAAATATTGAGAGAGAGGTCTCTCTCAATTTTTCCAGAATACTCCTCCGCAGAAGGTTTTTGTAATATGCTCGTTTTACTGACTGAAGAGACAGACTTGGAGCAAGTCTATGCAAGGACTCAATGGGAATGAAACTTAGTTTGAGACGGCGACTTTTCGAGCTAAACCACTGGTAAACCTCTTACAAGATATGCAAAACTGAAAACGATTACTGGCTGAAGCCTAGTTCTCGTATGTCGTAAGAATCGTAAGAATCGGCGACGTGCACTGCCCCCGACTTCGGGGATTATTACGATTCTTACGACAGATGTGTTCTCGTTAAATCGGATTCCTTCGTGTGCAATAACAACATAACCCGCCAAATTGCAACATAAGATGGCAGCTTTAAATCGAGGCTTGTACCTCCAAGCCTAATCATTGCAAGCACTCGCGCTCCGGAGATCATTGAAAAGGAATAAAAAAGGCGAGAAACGGTGAATCCGGCCTCATTTGTAAAAACGAAAAGAATATGGACAATTCCACATCCTTTACAAGGAATTGAGGTTGAAAGATAGAGAATATTTTTTCAAGTAAAAATTGCAATCACTTTTTATAGCTACCAGTTAATGAGAAATAAGTAATTACCCTGCTCGACAAGATATTCATGGTTAAGATTGGCCTTCACCATCTTGGATTTTAGATTGCGCGGCAGCATTATAATGTAAATTTTACTGCTTGCGATTTTCCCGATATTTGTCTGGGGCGTCGGGGACAGTCTGGGATGGCATTTTTTAGACATACCAAAACTTAAGTTCCTTGGATTAAAATTTCTTCAGAATTTCACCACACTTAAAATCTGTCACATTGTGTTATCCTGCCGGAAGCCCAAGTGATGCTTGTCAAAGGGCATGATTTGTCCATCTTCCAAAAAGGATGTCCTGTCCACAGTTTTTTCAAATCAAGTTCTTGATGTTATGTCTGCAGAGTCTTGAAAGTGACACCGCCATTCAGTGGTAATCTAAATTTAGATTATCTGCTCAAGGTCAAAGAAAATATAGCGTAGCAGAACCGACAAGCGGTAAGAGTTTTTTAAGACAGCTATTTTGGACAAGAGCATTTGTTTTGGCACAGCATACTCCCAGTAACTCGAACTCGCGATAACCAGAACAACGACCTTTCAGGCTCAGTTCTGAAATGTCCCTCGATAACTCGAACATTCGTTATCTTGAAATAATTCTTTTGATGGTTCGAGTTTCCGGGAGCATACTGTATTAATGTATGAAATAAGAATGTTTTGAGTAAAAGAACAATTCAACCTCGCTTCGGATATTTTTACCGCGCTTCTCGTGTGCCGAATCTAAGGAGCGCCGGAGCAGAGGACACGAGGGGGGCAGGGCACCCTTGCCCTTCATCCGGAAGGAACTGCTCAATTCATTGCCAGAAAATATAAGGAACTGTTGCATCTACAGTAAATTTCAAACATTATCTTAAGAAAGGGTAAAATGGTTACATAGGTTTTTAATAAGATACAATGTATTTAGTTAGTCTACGTTTTTTAACGTATTATGGACAACAATAATGTATTCAGGACAATCCTTCTTAAATTAAAGACAATATTTTATTTAGCACTTATTAGAGAATAGCCATGTTATGTGAATCTGTTAATATCCATTGTTATTATTATTATTATTATTACTATTTTAGGACAGCGAGCACAAAAGTACCTTTTCTAAGCAAATAATTTTGTTGAATGGCGTCTTTTTTATTTAAAGGCAAATAGCTTTTACTAGTTTGCTTACACCAGTCTTACACCATGAATTTCAAATTTAGTTCCCAAACTTATAGAAGAGCAATTAGGTTCGGCAAACCTGGGCCTTACTGAGGTGTTTTGTTTTTAAATGCTCCAGAGAATTGATCGAGCGTTGAAGTGAAATTATAATTATTACACTTTAGTCTGTGTACCAAAGGAAGAACCAATCAAAATTCAACAAAGCACAGTAGGAACTAGATTAGTTACAACAGTCCCTAGTGGGTACCAAAATGGGCATTTATTTTCAGTGTTCTCTTACAAACTATAATTAAACAGACATTGCTTCGAAGGAAAAGCTAATATTGCTGCGTCTTTCCTCTTTTGTGTCATGAACTATCTAGCCCAGACATCTCTGGCATTTATTTTTGCAAATTATCGCTGTAGACTTTGAGAAACACAAGTTGTTGTTTAAACAGCAGTTTATTCTTCCATGGGTCCTTACACCCGTGAAAAATTTGTAATTTTTAATCTGATTTTTAAAATTTTTTCGAGGGAAATGGAAAATATTATTTTGTAACGAGTTGCTTTTAAAAAGATTTCTTGTGGGATGATGGTGATGTTTTAAGTATTTAAGCCATTTAAGCAGTTTTTACATGTTAAAATCAATAATGTTTTTCAGGTTGTCAACATAAATATTTTATTGAAAACACGATTTTTCGTGTTCACTTTATAATTCATCGCACAACACACAGAACTCAACCACATTAAATCGTTTAATCTTTATATGGCATTTTGCACGAAAACAAAGTCATAAAAATATTTATTCAAATTATTAGAATAATTAAAAATAATTAATTTGCTATTTTTATGCGGCTGTTTTAATTGTTTTCCATTTTAATTCAACTCAAGCATAACTGAAGAATCAAGAATTATAGATGTATTGCATCCGCCATTTACATAGTTGTTTGTTAATTTTGCTATTTTTGATGGCACCGAATATGCTGACAAAAATTGAAGTAAAATATGAAGTAAATTTTTTAACTTTGTATATTAATGTTTTTATATTATAATTTGAACATTAACTTTTAGCTCCTGCACCCAGGACGTTCGATGCAAACTTGTTTCAAATACCGATTGATTTGAACCTTGGGATTCTGGGATTCATTTGCAGTACTCCATAAACGTGAGATTTCAGATTCGTTTCAGATTCAGACCGCAATTTATAGATTTTCAGATTTACACCGTGATTTGGATTACACCATGCACGGATTAATCCAGGATAATTTTTTCCGTGAAAGGTTGTGAGGATTGGTAAAGAGTTGCTTTCTTTTGTCTATTTCCCAATTGTTTTTGTCAATCATAAACGGATGTTAACAGAATTTACTGTCAAAGGAAAATTGTCATGAGAACTGTTTTCAACATTGTAATGGTGAATCATATCAATTGGAAATTACTTTTGATTGTCATGGAAGTGATTTTATGTCCAATTAACATACATTTGATCGACAGATAAAATCTGCGATGTAACAATGGAGCGATTCTCAGGATTGCATGGTGTGGAGGAGCGATCAAGTCGGCATCAAATATGTTGTTTAGCAATCAGATCAGTCAGTTGCAAGAAGAAATCATGCTGAAAGGTTTGGGAAGATTTTACTCGTGAGATGGCGCTTTTCCGCTGCAATGCGTTTGCTTTTTATATTTTTGGCCTGTTCAGCATCGTATATTTTAAATTTCAATTTTCAAAGGCTGATCGTTATGTGAAACTTGAGGAGAGAGGTTCGCCTTCTCGGCTGAGATTTACGAGTGGTTCGTACGGATCGTACAATGCAACTGTAATGGAGTCTGCCACCAAATATCCAAAGGATAACTTTTTTAAATGTGACATGAAAATGGGATTGTATGTTTATGATACCAGAACGCAGATATATTTTGAAGCTGACGACTCAAAAAACTTTGGTGTACGAGCAGAAAGGATAAAAGACTTCGTATTTTTAAGACTTGTGCCTAAGACTACTTTGAATTCTGACTCATACAACAGTTTCGAATACAAGCTTGAAGTAACTGCTCGCGACAATCGCACGCAAAGTGTCATAGATCGAACGTATGTTTACATCACTGTTGAGGATGTCAATGAGTTTTCTCCCAAGTTTTTTAATGACAGCATTGCGGTAACGGTGAAGGAAGATATAGAGGTTGGAACAACACTTTTTCACGTGAAAGCATATGACTCTGATCGCGGAGAAAATGGTAACGTGTTCTACTTTGTTCCACCAATCCAAGTTTTGTCTTTGAAGGAATTTTCTCTCCATGCTGACACCGGGGAGTTGTCTCTTGTGAAACCTTTGAATTTTAATCGTAAAAAAGCTTATGTTTTCACCATTATCGCAAGAGATAAATGCACTTTTCGAAATCTCAGAATGCAGTCAGATCCGCTGAGAGTAAGAATAAGCGTAGAAAACACAAATCGTCTTCCTAAGCATGGAAGTTTGCGAGGAAAAAGACAAGGTAATTTCAACAGGGGCGGAAATGGTGGTTTGAAATTTACGAAAGAAAGTTATGTTTATTCTGTGAGTGAAGTTTCACCCCCATTTACCCCATTAACCCGTGTTGAATTGGAAACCAAAACCAGTTCACCAAATGGCCCAAGTGCTGTGTTCGGTTTCAGCAAAGGAAACGAGAATGGTGTTTTTCAAATAAACAGTAAAACGGGAAATATTTACACTGTGAAGGAATTGGATTTTGAGGCAATAAAAACTTATAATTTGACAGTAATTGCTTACCACAAAAACCTAATTCAGTGTGAAACTTCGGTAGTTATCAAAGTTTTGGACAGCAATGATCATTCTCCGAAATTCAAAAACACTCAACAAGAAATTGAAATTCCTGAAAAAACACCAATTGGGAGGGTGATTTTTAGAGCAAAAGCAAATGACGCAGACACAGGGCTTAACAAAAAAGTTTCATATTTCTTGGGAAATTTGAATTCGACCAGTTTTGAGATCGACCCGTTTTCTGGAGATTTGAAAGTGATGGGTAGACTGGACAGGGACAGCAGCAGACCGTGCCCACCAGTCCAATATTTGCTCATAAAGGCCTCAGATTTTGGGGTGCCTGTACGGAGAGAAGGGAGAATGATCCTAAAAATTAAAATAAAGAAGGTGAATGATAATGCTCCTTTGCTATCATTTTCCCATTGCAGTGTAAATATCACGAAGAATGCTCAAATCGGCACCCAAGTGGTGAAAGTAAATGCAGTTGATATGGATGAAACATCATCTTCTGGGTTGACGTATACCATTAGTGGTATTATTTTTGGTATAGATGAAAATTCAGGGGATGTAAGGTTAAACACCATACCAAGTCAATCAAAGAAAGAATATGTGATAATTCAGTCATCAGATGGAAAATATGTTTCAAAAAGCCTTAAAATTTCAGTTTCTGTTGTCTCTGAACGACCAACTAACAATATAAATGTTTCCTGCACTCCCAATCCTGATTACGATAGAATCAAGAATGTTATATCTTCAAGACAGACTTGGGAAAGATCTATGAGTATTGAGAAATTTAATCCAATATCATTACCTCAAAGTAAGGTGCACAAACCAGTTTTCCTTGTAAAGCCAGATTCAACAATATTGTTACAAGAGGATCTTCCAATTGGGAGTATTGTCACAAAGGTTCTTGCAGTTGATAATGAGCTCAAATGCTATGGACTTGTACTCTATTCTATTGTGTCTGGAAATAATAACCTTGATAGTAATTTTCATATTGACATGCTCAATGGGACTGTGTTTTTAACTGGTAAAATTGACAGAGAAAGAAATCAGTATTATAGCTTGAAGGTCAGAGCTTGGGATACAGATACTCCCCGGCAGTACACAGATATCGATATTCAGATTGAAATCATTGATGTCAATGATAATGGGCCAAAGTTTACACAGAAAAAGTATTCTGTGACTGTTCTTGAATCTATTCAAGTTGGAACTGTTCTGATAAAAGTTGGAGCAAACGATCCAGATGAAGGTCCCAATGGAGATATCTTATATGACATGATAAGTGATTATGGAGATATTTTCTCATTGAATGAGAAGACTGGTGAATTAAAACTAAAAGCAAAGTTAGATTTTGAAACTCAACCAAAATTTAATTTGCTCATTCATGCACTGGATGAGTCAAGTCAAAGCCAAAAAGTTACTCAAGCAACTGTTGAGATTTTAGTCGAAGATGTAAATGATACCCCACCAAGGTGTTTACCCCAATCGCAAATGTTAGAAATTACACATGATTTTCCAGCAGGAGGAGTTATTGGAAAACTCAATGCACATGACCCAGATTCCGGAAAGGGTGGAAAGGTTATTTTTGAGGTGGCTAAAGGAATAAGGTATTTTACTATTGATAGAGAGTATGGGATTTTACGAACGAATGTGAACACCATGGGCAAGCTTTCTAAGGATCCGCTATACAATGTGACGATTATGGTGAGTGACTTAGGCATTCCACAGTTTACTTCTGTTTGCAATTTTATTGTTATCTTGAAGCTGAGTGTATCCTTGCAAAGACCAGTGTTTCAGACTCAAGATAATCCAGTGATCACTAATTTGGAAACTCCAAAAGTTTTAAATGCTGTCCTTGAGGATGGATTAGTTTTGGAATATTCCATCGTTGATGGCACAGGAATTGATGAATTTTTTGTTGATCCTACAACTGGTTCTATTTCCAAATCAAGTTTGGTAAAAGAGACCTCATTATCCCATTATTGGCTCACACTGAATGTACATTTGAAAGACAAACCTTCAGTTTACAGCAACATCCCAGTGTTGATACAGAGACCACTGAAATTGGCAAGGCCTCCATTCTATAATCCATCTGCTTATAATGTTTTTGTGAAGGAAAATCAGCCTGCACAAACCGATGTGGTGCAACTTTTAGCTGTTGACCCAAATGATGACACAAGCATGTCAGCTCTCCTGTTTAAGATTATCAGTGGGAATGATCAAAAACATTTTGAAGTTACAAACAAGGGAATGTTGAGGACAAAGATGCCTTTGGATAGAGAAACAGTTGCCAAGTACCATTTGAATGTTTCAGTGTCAAATTTGAAACTTCCAAAAAAGTTATCTTTTGCCAGTGTGCTGATTGATGTTGAGGATATCAATGATAATGACCCAGAATATGAATCTGAACAATCGTTTATTCATGTTCTCCCTCAAAATGCAGGAGGGAATTTTACTTATGTTGCACACCTTACAGCATTTGATAGAGACACTGGCAAGAATGGAGAACTTGTGTATGAGCTTATTGACTATGAAAACAAATTCATAATTGATTCAAAATCTGGCATCATTTCTACCAAAGCAGAGCTACTTGTTGGTCAATTTTATGGTCTCAATTTGAATATTATGGACAAAGGTTTTCCTAGACGCCATGTCAGTTATTTTCTTGAAATTGAAGTTGTCTCTGTATCAATGCAACATTCAAAAGTTCTCCAATTTAAGAAACCGCTTTTTACATACAAGAAAGAGGAATCAACCAACAGAGTGCTCAAGAGAATATTTATTCAAAATCTCAGGCTTCTTCTTGTGGAATCAAAAAGAGAAGAATTATTGACTTTTAGCATTGAAGCTGGGAACAAGGAGAACAAATTTAGCATAACTAGTGATGAAAATTTTGGGATAATAGGTGAACTTGATTATGAGAAAACAAAAGAGTACATTCTCCAAGTTAAAGTTACTAATGGAAAAGCTGTTGCACACACCACGTTAAAATTTATTGTTGAAGATGTTAATGACAACCCACCAACAACATCACAGACTTGTTATTCTGCAGAAGTAATGGAGAATAAAGAGTTTGGAAAGGTCATTGCCCAAGTAGAGGGTGAGTTTTGCTGATTTATATGAATTCTCTTTTAAAAATGTGATTAAAAATGCTAAATACTGCAAGACTATACAGTCACTAGAACTCCCTTCAGGACCGATGACTTTGATGATCAAGGTTCTTTTAATTTTTCTTTTGTCAAGTCTGGCCTTGTTTCCGCCTCAAGTTTTTTTTCACACAACAAGGCCATGCTTTACAAATAAAAGGCCAGATTTAACCGTTGGTCATGATAAGAGTTATAATGACTGTAAGATAGTTAGTCATGTAATTTTTTGCATTTAATCACATTTCAATATAGAATTTTAATTTAAAGAATTTGAATTTAACAGTCTTTTTCGGAACAAAAATGTTTTTCATGGAATTTGGGAAAGGTCTATGGATCATCAATCAGTCTCTACCAAGATAAAATGAAACTGGGAATGCCAATGCACACATTGTTGTGTGATGTGATAATTCAATTTTTTGACAATCGAGGCTTCATTTAATTAAAGAGAAATATTTAAATTGAACAGAGCTCAAACAAAATTTGGATAAAAACTTGAGGTATTGTATTTCCTCTAATAAACATTCCAATGATCAAGTTTGAACTAAATCTGAAATGATCTGGCAAGTGCAGTCACGTGTGTTACAGAGGCGTTTATTCCCATTTTTATGCCAGAAAAGGGGAGGCAGGCGCATATTTTAGACTGGGAACTTATTAGAGGAAATAAAGAACATATAAGGCAGGAGAAGGTAGGTGCTTTAGAGGGGGAGAATCTTGCAAGGAAATCATTCAGGTACTTTTTTTTGGAAAGAATCAACCAAACACTAAAATATGAAATACCATATGTCAATCAATATTTTTTGGAAAAAATAATAATATATGAATAAAGGTATTTATTGCACAGGCTTACGAAAAATGGAACCCAAAAGTGTAAAAAAAACGAGTGAACGAAATTTTGTATAGCAAAATAACTGAGCTGGGGGCTTTGCCACTCTGTTGGCATCGAAATCTTTTTAATTTCATTGGAGTTTTATTTATTGGTAATTTCATTGTTGTTTCACAGTCTTTGAATGCTCATCATAAAAAATAATGGATTCAAGATCCTGCTTTTTGTCATATTGATAAAAATATTACAACATGGAGAAACCAAGACAACACTTGTTTCAATTTGCAACAAGAATTTTAAGGAGCAGAAGATAATTTTGCAAAGAAATTTTTTCTCCAAAGGTCTAAGATTTTTATGATGAACATAAAAATTTTGTGACTTTTGGGGCAAAAAAAGAAAAGATTTTTAAGTTTTTATTTTTTATTTTGATAAAAGTTTAAGGTCAACTTTTTCAATGAAACTAATGTTTTTGCCAGTTTATTTTCTTGATTCTGTTGTTTCTTTTTCGTTCTTGACCTACAAGATTAGTTGGCAAATCATTCAAGCATATGTAATTTAAAGAAGTTTCTCACGTACTCTTGTGGTATTATGGCACACCTTGTTATTATAGCTTATTTTCACCGTTTTTAAAATCTTTGGCTTGACGAATTTGCTCGAAACATAAAATGAACGTGTTCGACCATATTGGCCTGGGAAAACATTTTACGACATTACTAAGATTTTTTCCTTCAAGGTGTAATGCTTCTAGAATGATAATACTTTTTAATAAACATTATGTGGTAATTTATGATAATATTATGGTTTATCCAGTATTATAATAAACCGCACTATTCTGGGATGTTGACCAAGATAGTATGGGTTATCTGTTTTCATAGCATTCTCGCTTCAACCAGCTACTGAATTTCAACACTATAATATTAAGCCATTAAATTTTCCATACTTTAAATAATTTGTTGTCTGATGCATTTGCCTGGAGGTATCTCAAATTGGGGGAATATTTTCTCTGTCTGTTACTTTGCCTAATGTTAACCATAAATATTTGCCTTTTTTGCTTTCCATCTCAGGTCATTTCCTTCAGCACCCTGTTAGTTTTAAACCCCTCTTGTTATTACTGAAATTTTCTACTAGCTCTAATCCCCCACTTTTTAAAATTTCTTATTCAATTTCCAACTCGCGCTAATTTTTAGCCCCCGGCAATTAGGTAACCGATGAACGTTCGTTAGGGTGAGAGGCTTTTGAGTTTAATCAAAGTTTTTGGAAAAGATTTGTTTCTCCGTGACGGGATGCACACTTTTTTGAAGACAGTTAAAAAGCGGCCATTACTGATATATTAAAAAAATCTATATATATATTGATGGATGAAATAGTCAACAAGATGTTTTCTTTTCGTAGCATTTGATCCTGATAGTGTGTCAAAAGGAAAATTAGCGTATAAGCTAATTGCTGTTACACCATCATCGAAAATAATGCCTTTTCTTGTCGACCATTACACCGGAAAAATAAGTACTCGAAGAACGTTTGACCGAGAGGTAGAAAGCAGGTACATACTAACATTGCAGGCAGAAGATCACACTTCGAATGATATTTTGAGGACAACATATTGTGTAGCTGTTGATATCAAAGATGCCAATGACCAAAAGCCCAGGTTAGTTATTTGTTGTTAGTAACATTTATCAACCATTGTTCTTAGGGTAGCAACCATTGTTCAATAGCCCCCCAATATCATGAAGGTATATTGTCTCAATGATTTAAATATCACAACCCGTATTGTCCTCATTGTCCAATAAACAATGCAGCCCCCAATATCGTTGTCATAACTGCATCACCACATTTATAATGCATTTTAACCCTGCTATTTCGAACTCTGGGGAGGGGGAGTAAAAATTCGTTGGAGATAAGGTAGTTTTCTAGATAAAACGGAAGCTAAATCAACACTTGATAAGGTAGCTCTCAAGCGAAACACATGCAATTCGAGTTAACCGAGACTTTGAGTTAATCAAATTCGAATTGAAGAGGTTTAACTGTGAATATGCATTTTCATATAACATTTGTTTACATTCTAACTCTAATGTTCGTAGTATACCAAATTTTATAAAGGACACCAATTTGACGTTGGTTTGACGTTACATTGGATTACATTACATTAGACGTTACGTTTTTCTTCTTTGCTCTTTTGTAATGTTTTGGTATTATGTTTTTTTGTAATTTGTAGTTTAGACCGATGCACTGATTATGGATTTTTGAAAAAAGTTTTTTGAATAAATGAAATGAAAAATGAAAACGTAGTAATTGTGAACAAATGAAAAAAGTATGGCCATTTTTGTTTCTTTTGACAAGGCAAGCAAATGTTGCTTTGAAAATGTCAAATCACGAAGTTTACGATTTAAACATTAATTTAATTCCGTTATACAGCAGAGTTACGTTGATTTATGAACTGGTATGTAAAAACGATAGTTTGATAATCTTCAAGCACATGTTTTTAATGAAGACGAGAAAACTTGTGAAATTTATTTCGGCTTTCTTTTAAGATAATAGGAAGGTTTAGATTCAGAACGAGCTCAAGATTCGTGTTTGATTGACCCCAGAGAACTCAGAAAATGGCAGACTTGGTATAGGTCTATCTGCCCCCAAAGACGGAAGGTTTCGCAGACTTCGGATAAATTCTCGTTTTCAAGATTGTTGTGTTTGATAGGAAAATATGTTTCCGCCTCTGCAAAGTCTAATATTTTCAGAATTTGGTTGGTTTAGAATTGTTAATCAAACACACCCAAATATGTTATTATTATGTTATATCAAGCACATTTTCGTATTTTGAATTTAGTTTTAATCATTAACGACGTACAACATGCACGACAAATTGTTTTCATTAAAATTCTGTTTGATTGCATTTTTCTGCAGGTTTGTGAAAAAGGTGTTCTCAACTAGGGTACCCAGCGATGCCTCCATAGGAACACCTCTCTTGCGTCTGTTAGCAGTAGACCATGACATTGGCACGAATGCACTGCTGAAGTTTAAAATCACTAGTGGTAATGATGGAGGACACTTCACAGTTAATACAGACAGTGGAATCATTAGTGTTGGGCAGAGTCTATTAACGAAGAAAGGTTCTGACGTAGTTTTTGATGTCGAGGTTTCAGATTCTGGTTCAAAGAACCAATTCAAGGACAGTTCATCTGTGAAGGTATGTTCAATTTATGTTTGATTATTGTTTTTATTCTTAAAAAGGACTTAGTTTGAATGCCATCTTTCTCGGTAATGGGACATTCTCACCCTAAACTAATCTTAAACCTGTTACCTTAAAACTAAGTTACGCTGTTTTCGGTTTCTTACCAAGAACAATGACATTTAAAACCAGTTTTTGGAAATATGGAAATCCTCCAGGGATGATCAGTGATCACTTCATTTTCAAGGCTTTTATGTGACCCGCTTAACAACTTAAGAAATAGTTGTTGGAATGAAATAGACCGGGGCGGAAATTCAGACTTTTTGGTGTTAGGGCAAGCATTTCCTGGAGGAAAATATTCCGACTGGGGGCTGAAAGTTTCTGACTAAATCTGCTGCAGACGATGATTCACGCCGGCAAATCAAACTTAAAATTGTATGCGTATGCGCAAAAAGATACAATTTATGCAAAAAGATACAAGTATCTAAGTTGTTTTTTGAGCCCATTTCTAAACATGCCCGTTGCTAATCAAAGATGTTGTGCAGAGTATTTGTTATTTTTGGAAGACTTTGCAAACGTAAATATATTGAAAACCTAAGTTTTTTTGTTTTCTTATTACACTTGTGTCACAGTGAACTTCAGAGAAGAATAGTGAATGTTTTTGAATTTTTTCAAACAAACTTTGCTGATTATTTGCAGGTGCCTAGTTCAACTGAGGCTTGAGGTCAGAAACTGTGTGAAATAAATTAATAATTTAAAGGAAAATTGGTGGAAGTAACCGCACTACAATCTCATTCTATCACTACTCTTATTTGCACCATTTCATTTGAATTAAAGCTAATCCTATTTCTTGTCCTTGATCAATTCTTTCTTTTTGCACTCTTTGTTGGCGTAGTATTTTGATCTCTGCAGCAGTCTTTTTGTTGTATGGAAATTTTAGTGTTATTTATGTCTGAGAAAAATAAGGCATTGACCAAGACGGTGTATCAAAAGAAGGAAAATCGAATAAATTGCTTCGCATTCAACATCATTTAATATGTTTCTTCATATTTCATATCAAGAAATATATATCCCTCCGGACTTGAGGCTGATCATGACCAGATCATGTTCAATACTGTAAAGGCTCAATCGAAAATATCATGCAAGCATGTTGTGAAAGATTGGCAATTTTGCCGCAATTTTTAGCTATCGATTCTTCCACCCAATTTCGAAAATGAAACTCTTGCTAACTTGCTAGACAACGACAGCACAACGCCAATGGGGCAAGGGGCAGTTGCCCCCCCCTCAATTTCTGTCAAATATTAGGTTTTTCCATTGTTTATTTTTTATAAAAGGAGGCTAATTAAATCGTAAGACAGTTGAACCCTGCTATCTCCAACTCTCAAGTGGAATGAACATTTGTTTGAGACATCGTGTTGTCGAAATAACCGAAGCAAAATCAACACTGGAAGCTCTCAAGGGATAAACAGAACAGTTCAAGTAAACCGGGAGTCTGAGCTCAAAATGTGTCTGGTTTTTTTTTTAGGTGTTTTTTTTTATATGTGGTGGGAACATGCCGTAGCTCCGCCTATGCTTGTGTTGTTGTGTTTTGTGACTGTTGTAGAACTTGAATGGCGCGATCAATTTTTTTTTATCTCCTAGCTTTTCGTGTTGAACGTTTATTTTCAAACTAAATACTTCCTTTGTGTTTTTGATATTTAACTTTGGAAACCACCAGAAAACGGTGAACATTTTACTGCTTATTCGACGTGCTGAGAAGCTTGTTTTTTTAGATTGTGTGAAAATGATACAGTCATAAATGAACAACCAACTTAAATGCGAATAGTCATTATTTGGATTTGGACTCTGAACTTCGGATTTAATGGTTGCATAACTTTATCAACGCAGAAAGGAAAGCGAGAAGTTGTAAATACTTTAGAAGCCAAAAACCTTATTTGTGATTTATTTCACATTCTTGTGTGTTGCAGAAAGGAAGAATTAATTTACCGACACAAAATCGCCACACATCCACACCAAAAATGTGGTCAATTTCAGGATTTGAAGATTACATGCCGATGGTTGATAAAGCAGGTCGCGATGAAAAATGGGTCGTCGCAAATGATAAATTTAAAATGTAGACTAATTGTTTCAGAAGTAACAAACATGGCAGGTTAGGTGACTGCCCACGATTTCCCGGCAATATTAAATTAATCAGACCGAGAAAATACAGAAAGAAAACTTGGTTTTTAAAAACCATTTTTTATGATGTGATGTTAACTCATGTATACGTGGAAGTGCTAACTTTCCTATCTATCTGGAAATTATAATTAAATTTCTCTAACCCTTTCACGCCCGGATTTATTTCTGCTAAACAGGCAAATCCTATGCAAGTTTCATTTTGCAGGGGGTAGCACATGCCAGCCAACTATAACTTATACGATAGACTTACGCTGAAATATCTGAAATTAAAGAAATGTTCTACTCGTGTTTACCTCCTGAAAATATGACGTTTGACATTGTTTGTCAATGAGCCGTATGGCCGTTCCCGGTGTGAAAAAGTTAATTGATCGGAAAGTCATCAGTAGTTCCACACAGGCTTTCATCTTTCCTAACAGTTTTAGGTCTTCAATAGCTGTCGTTTTTCAGGCGTTTTTATTCAATTTGTCGCAAACGATTTGCTGGCTTTATTGGAAAAGCAGAGTGTTAGTAATGCTACTTTTGCGCCATTTTGGTTATTCACATATTATACCATTTCGGAAATAGAATATGGTCTTGGGGCTAATCCGATCTTTCTACTGGGTATTGTTATTCTAATAGTTTGAACGTTTTATGTACGCATGGGATGTTGAAACTAAGGCTTATGTTCTAACACAACAGAACGATTCTATTTCCCAACCTGTCTAATAAGGCAAAGTGAAATCGATAGAAATGGTGAACTTCAACATCACACTGAACCTATCCAACTCAAACTCGCTTAAGTTGAACTCTTGGTTAACTCGAACTGTTTTGTATATCCTTTGAGAGCTTCTAGTGTCAGTTTAGATTTGGTTATTTCGAAGAGTTGCTTCCTCGTTCATTCCTCTTGACTTGAGAGCAGGGTTCAACCGTACCACAGACTGTACGTGCAAGTATCCAAGCACTGTAATGGGAGACGATAAAACCCGGGAGATGATTTCGCAGGCGTTAAATGTCTAGAATTAAAATACCAAGAAACGAATATCTGGAATGCATAAATGTGTGGATATGACTTTAATGCTGGGCATTGGGTTTGAGGATATGACTCGTATCACTTTCAGTGGTTTGGTCGACAAAAACTGTTTATGACTGGGAGGTTTCTGCTCCAAACACTTGAAATATTCAATAAGATATTGACAAGTTGAGAAGATAAATTCCAATATCCCTTTCAATGAATTTGTCTACATTTACTGGAGTTGATAGTATTATGTGTATGTGTGTTTAATTTCTTCTAACATATAGCTTACAATTTGTGAAGGTTTTGGCGTTTAAGAGTTACATAAGAAACTTACTCTTTTTTAAGTTGTAAGAAGCTAGTACTGGGAGCATCCAAAAGTAAAGAAAAGGAAATCGACTGTTAATAGGTAAATTGCGAATTACCTATTTCTGTTTCCCATATGAGTTGCTATGATGGTTGTTGCTAAAAGAAACTTTCAAGAAACTTTAAGTACTAAAGGCCTGTTTACAAGGAGGTAGGGTTACCCCAACCTTCAGTCATTTCTTGCATTTTTTTCATCGTGCTTACAAGAATGCTAGGGTAACCCTAGCATTATAATAATTCTCGCTGAAAGGTAGGGTTACCCTGGCAGTAGACTTTTCCCAGGTCTATTTCGTGACAAATCACAAATTTCTACTTCGTACTCAATATATCGAGGGAATGCCATATCGAAGGAATGCTATGAAAGTGCTCAGTGTAGCATTCCCTCGATATATTGAGTACAAAGTAGAAATTTGTGACTTGGTACGAAATAGACTTGGGGCAAGTCTACCCTAGCAGCAGAGTCAACTTTTTTCCTTGTAAACGCTCTGCTAGGGATAACTCGCTTGCCCGGGTCAACTTTGATTGTTTTGTGCGGTAGAAACCATGCGAGACATAACTCCTTCCATGCAGTTCATATAAGTTGACCCGGCTGCTAGGGTTACCCTTCCCATGAAATTTTGCTTGTAAACACGAGCTAACTTTAACCCTTCTGCTAGGGTAACCCTGGTGCTAGGGTAACCCTACCTCCTTGTAAACAGGCCCTAAGAAATGTTCATTGCTGAAGTCTTTTCGTAGTTTCTTTTCAAAAATGTTTTACGGTTGTTATGCTTGTGCTTAATTTCGTTCGTTTCTCTTACATATAGCTTATAGTTTGTTAACTATCATTAGTTCTATTATTATCGTTATCAGAAATTAAAAACTCACCATTTATGGAGAGTCAGGATGGCTTATTTGTGAGGATATTTTTGGAGAGAATATTCCACGCATTAAATAAGCCTGACTTGTTTACTGCAAGAAGAATTTTTTAATTGAAAAATCCTGATCACGATTCTAACAAGATTTTATTTAAAATTACGAACTGACTGGCTCCATTTTACTGCACTAAACAAGGATAAACACACAAAAGTAACCAAATCCGCGCCACTCAGAACTCGTTTCGAATTGATCTCATTTGACCTGCTCGAGTCAGAAAATTTCTTCTACTTGCAAACATTTGCTTTTTGAATCGTTCTAATTCAATTCAAAGAAACATATTTTTCTGCACTAAGAATTTTCATCCAATAGCCTGCCCTCTATATTCACAAACTGACCAGCTTCTTTTAATTCTGGCAAATGAGACTTTAAGTCGATTTGTTCTCCCGGAAATAAAGTGTGTTTGATAATCAATAGTCAGATTATAAGCTTGCGAAGCACGCATGTTCTCTTTCAGAATCATGCATTTTGAAGATTTAACACTGGGAGGCTACAGTACTTCAGAAAAAAAGATAGTAATCAGCTGCTTAATTTTTTGATCGATTTTCCATATTGTCTGGTTTTCATCTAACACATATCGATTTTTTAATCTGATTTTCACGAAAGTGCCCACTTTTCACATAGAGTTATATATATATTAATCTTATTACAGGGGTGTGTAGCAAAATTAGTACAGCTACAGCAAACTTACCAAGAGGGGACCAAGGTGGCAACATTTTAGGCCCCACAGCTAAATATGTCCATTTTATAGAGCCGGCTGCAGTGAGATTGTTCGAATATGCTGTAAATTCGTGTAATTTTACCTAACAAGGGCCAACAAGCATTTAATTTTCTCGTTCGTCATTCTTCTCGGCGACGTTAAAAGCCACTTGATATTCAGCGGACATAGTGCCAACTTACTTTTTTTTTTATTATAGATGGCTCTTTGTTTTGTGTTTTCTAATGCTCTGAAAGTACGTAGATCGTTTCTTAAATCACACCGACGCAAAGACATTAACGGACATAGAATGGCCTACAAAAAAACTTTATGCAGGTGTTGATGGCAATTTTTGAAATAATTCATAGATGTGAAATCTAACCATATATTGCTTTACAATAAGGTGTACAGTTTCTTTCACTGAGGTTTCGATTGCGTTTGACGATCGAAGTTCCACCTCCAACTGGCTCTGACGTTGTACATTCATCTCATTTTATCTTCAACATTTCAACATAAACCACTCTGCAACAAATCTAAGATTAAAGTTTGATTTTGAGATTGCTGTCATTCCACGCGATTTTTGTGTAATCACATTGCATCCGCAGAAAGCGATAGCCGTTTGGTTGTTTTGTTGTTTTGTTCTTGTTTTGATCTTGTTCTTGTTTTGTTCTTGTTACCGTGAGGGGGCCATCTGTAGAACTGAAATATGTTGATGTTGTGAGCTTATCATTCTCTTGCGTACAAGGGGGAGGGGTGTCAAGAATGTAAAAAAAGGGTGCCTACATACTTTATGGACCCCCCCCCATTGGTTAACAGACACAAAATTATAACACAATGAAACCTCCATCAGCGAACACCTTTCAAAAAGGATACCTCCATACAACTGACAGATTATTTTGTCTCAAAATTGTACTTTGTCATATCTTTGTAAAAGAACGATACCTCGAGAGGACGGACATCTATCTGAAACGGACATTAACATTGATCCCACAGGTGTCCGTAAAATGGAGGTTCCACTGTATAACACTTTAAGACCCCCTGAGGCCTTGACAGATGGCCCCATTTCGGCGTCAGTGCCAAAAAATGATGCTTTGGTCTGCATTGTAGTTTTGTTTTATCCATGTAACCGTTTAAACGTAACGTTATGATAAATTAAACCCCCAGAATATTATATTTTATTTTGATTAATTTGACAAGAAGACTCACTTGTTAGGAAATTTTCATGGTTTTTTAATGAAACTTAAAGCAAGCATGGGATGTTTTTTGATGAATTAAGTTATAGTTTGATCTAACCATGATTTAATTTACTTAGAGACAAAAATTTAACGGAAAATTGATTTATTTTTACGGGAAATGAATGCATTTTTTGCAATTTTGAAAATTCTTATAGAGATAATGCAGTGCATTTGGTAGATTTTGTCACAAGCATTTAAAGGAGGCTGTCAAATTTGTAAGGTAGGTACGAGCACAAATGCAGGGCATATTTTGTACAACTAATTTGTAATTGTGTGAACATAAAAGCGTTAAGTATGCCGCATATCACCAATTTGAAAGTATGGACAGTTAATCCAATTTTTGTGCTTTAAGATAATCGCATTTGGCTCAACATATGTCAGAGAGAAAGATTTACGTGAAAAAGAAAAATTTAAGTGGATGATTTGTAGAAAGAGATTTTATTTTTTGATAAATAGCCATTAGAGGGATGAGTTGCATTTAAACATGTGTAGTTTTTTGTAAGCCAAAAGCTGAGTTTTGTATTCGTGAATGCCAGGCAGCTGTTGGGTTTCTACTCAGCTGGGAATGTTTTGAACTGGGAAGGTTTTGAACCCGAAATGCTCGGTGATTACTTAACCGGAAATGTATTACTTTGAAAAAATAGTATTTTTGGTTCTAAAAATTTGTTCTAAAAAAATGTTGCTCTAAATTGTTTTAAAAATATTTCTGTTTCGAATGCAGATATTTGAATCATCGAAAGGGTATTATTAAAACGTTGTAGCTATATTTCTAAAAAATCACTGCTTTGATCCTTTTTTCTTTTGTCACAATTTTTAATAGTTTTGATATGAAATATAAGGTAAGCCTATATTTTTGAGTGGCTTGCTAAATTACTGGACTATTCCCTCCTGTATGCCTGGGTTTTAAGTGTCTTCCCTGGGGCTCTCTGCATGTTCAGGCAAAGATAAAGGAGAATCACTAGGTGTGGTCACAGAAGAAGAAATTGCGCTTGGGGGTAAAATACATGCCCGGCGACAATTTTGTTTCCAGGAAAATTTCAGAAAAGAGAACCCCTGGTATCTACCATTTTTTAGTTTTATTCGCTTTAACAAAAGAATATAAAAAGAAATATTTGAAAAAATAAAATGCCACATTAAAGTTGCGTTCGAATGTCGGAAGTACTATCTTCGGCTGCGATTGCGCAGAAATTAGCATAATCCTGCCAAAAATCTGAATGTACCTGATGAAAATTTCCTCTGAAAAATGTCCTTTGTAAACGAGTTTGGCGTTACGAAGATAGCGAGTCTATGTGCCTCAAGCTAGCATGGGAATCACAAAAACACTGTTGATTTGAAATTTATCAACAATATTTTTCGCGGATTCTTAGGCCTACTGTGACATGTATTTTTCTGATGTCATAACTTGAGTATAAGGGATACATTTGTCTCAAGCTGCCACAGGGATCATGGGAACACAACTGTTGATTTCATATTTAGCAAAAACATTTTCACGGATTTTCAGGCCCACTGTGACATCTATCTTTCTGATATCATAACTTAAAGTCTTATTTCAGGATAAGTTAAAACCACTAAGATGTTTTGCATTTGTCGTGCTATCCTTGTAAAGCTGCCTAAGAATACATCATGTCTTATTCGGGACATACACGTTGAACAAACTCATTAGTGATACTTTGTGCATAAGTTTGCAACCTAATCATCTTACGATATTGAGACCGTAATCAAATCACGCATGAAAAGTTATTTTTGTGAGGCTCAAAATTTAAGAAACCAGTTGCAACAAGAAGCAATCTCGCAATCATTATTTCGAGAAAAGAGAGTAAAAAATGGGATTATTTCAAAGATAAGATAAGCGTTTCACTCAGGTCACTACACAATTGGCCTTAGCGCGAGCTTAATGCGAATTGAATTGCTTCAGAAGAAGTAAGAAGACCGACCGTATGTGCTCAGGCGACCCGATCGGGCATGTAGGAAACCACACCTTGCACGAAAACTTATTTTAATATGAGTTGCATGCATGCTTATTTGTGTCTTGTATGTTTGAAGAGGTTTATACATGTCAAGTATACTTTATGTATGTAACGCGCTCTGATCTTAGCGCAGAGGGAACGCTTTTCTGATATAAGACGCAAAAGAAAAAATTCATTCATTGGAATTTTGGTTTCCTTTGGTCCAGTAGTCAAATATTTTTAATGCGTATGGGCATTGAATTATTTTCTAGTTATTTGCTAATTCATTCATTCATTTACTTTTTCCCACTGTTCATTTGTAAGTTGATATTCGGTGTTTTGACCTTAGACAAAGTTCCTGCTTCATATTTGCGATATTTTGGAATGAAATGTCGATATTATGGAATGAAAAGTGGAAAGGTTTTTACGCTCTTTGTGCTCAACAAACATTAAGTGTTTGGTTTTAATGTGTGTCAAGCCAACCGAAATCGGGGCTGTTGTGTTGTACGACGGTACGACTAGATGATTCATGTACATATTGTTTTTCATTAGCAGATTAAAATCATACCGGCATGGTGTATGGTGTTGAGAATCAACCTTAAATCATACCGGCATGATTTTATGCTGTAGCCACTTCATATCGGCATCGTGTAAACGTAGTTTAAGAGGCCCCAAATTAAATTTCATTCCGGCATGGAAATCTCATGCCAACATTGAAAAACGACACCATAATATTCATGCCGTTTTGAGTTTTATGTTGCCCTCACATGCAAACACTGGTATGAGATTTAATGCCGGCATGATTGCAAAAGACATCTAACTTGAGGTTCTACCGTAATCTCTTCAACCAAAATTTTCTTTTGGCTTGTTTTGTTTGTTACTTATATCCGAATTGGTTATTTCTTTGTTTCAGATATCCGTTTATCCGGCCAAACCAAAACCAGGATTTGCTAATCACACGTACAGGATCGTCATACCAGAAAATCAACAACGACGCCCAGTTCTCGATGTTTCAATTCCGAACATTCAAGTCAATTACAAAATCATACCTCACGATGGCTCGACGCTGCGCAGCTGCGTCAACGAATTTCATGTCGATTACCTCAGTGGTGTCATATCTGCAAAAGTGAGTTTTCGGTTTTTTTTTTCATATCATATATCATATCGGACATAAGTCAATGTTGCTTCGAGAAAGGCGTATATTTGTCATCATTCTTAGAAAATTTTATTTATTTATTCATATGCAAAAGCCACATAAATGATTTTGATGCCTGAGGCAGAATATGTGTAAGCCGACAAGCAAAGTGCTGGACAGGGTTGTGGAAACTCCTTTTATTAATCTTGTCTGTTCTATGTAATCTTGTCTTTTATTAATATTGTCTGTTCGTTTTCCTCACATCCTTTTTTTTTGGTGTTGAAGAATTTAAGAGAGCGGGACAAATATCAAATTTGTTTTATTTTATCCTGTCTATTTTCTGGTTCCCGTTACTTTTAGTTTGGCCCAGTCAAACCCAGACTTGAGTGGGTGTCTCATTTTTTGTAGGCTTGTCTTTTGCCTCACAGCTAAATATTAAATGCAAACGCGTTAGAAGCTCTCAGCTTTTCTCTTTGATAAATGAGATCGAATCGAAGCAGCATGGAGTGAATGGAATCCAATGGTATATTGAATGAATGCAATATAGACCTAAGGATTTCATAGAAACTAAGATAGCTGGTTAGCACAGAAAGCTTGCTGCTATTAAGAGGATCATCGCTCGTAGGCTGCACAACTGAGAATTTCCTAAGGAATTACGATAGAAATTATAAGCATATCCAATTTCTTATTTTCCCGAAAGGCGCTGGGGTTTTTTGTCTGCGAACATTATTTAAATCGCTTCGAAATCCTTAGAAAATGTACGGAATTCAGTCTCCTTTGATCCGAATACATCCAGTGAATTGGCCTGCTCCAACAAATATGTCGCCTGCTCTGCTCCCTATATTTACATGTAACGTTTTTAAATAAACAGGATACCAGTGCCTTTAAAGCAATGTTTGAAAATATTTTCAGTGGGCATGATGCGCAGTCAACTTACGCATCGCGCAGTCAACTGTTTTTCAGTGGGCATGATGCGTTTTTTGTCTCTGTTTACTCATATGGTTTACTTTATATCTCTGTTTTCTTAATGCTATACTGTTAGTTTCTTTGATACAGTTTCCTTGATAATTTTCTTCGTGACCACCCAATTTGCTTCTTCAAAGAGTTGAAATCGTTGTAAAATGGTTTTAGATTGCTGTAACGTATTTTCAGACAATTTTAAAGAGGCTTAAGTTTATTGTTTCAGATTTTTGATCGTCATAAGCTGGATTACGTTTAGATCGTTTAGATTGCTTTAAACTGGTTTCAAATACCAGATTGTTGTGATGTATTTTCAGAAAACCTCAAAGGGGCTTTAGACTGTTGTTTCAGATGTTTTTTATTGTTCTAGAGTTTGCTTTGATTAGTCATAACTAGATTAAACACGTTAAGATTGTTTTAGATTTCTTGAAAACTTCAAAGAGGCTTTGGATTTTCGTTTTTCGGATTGTTTTGAGATTTTTCTGTAATGTGCTTCGATTGATCATAGCTAGATTACGTCAAGATTTGTTTGTTTGCTCTGAAGTGTTTTGAGATTACTGTATGATTGTTTTTGGACTATTTGGTTTTTAAGATTGCTATATGATTGTTGCAGAATCTAGAATTTGTCAGGAAAGTTCTTATATCGTTTTTAGATGGTTTAGATTACATTCGATTGTTTTAGATTGTTATGTTATGGTTTTTATGCATTGATTACTCATAATAATAACCTAGGAAATACCGATTTTTTGTTGACCCCCAAACATTATCAGTGATTTATATGAAAAATACCGCAGATTAAAGAAATGACAGGGGGTAAATATAAAGCTATATACTTTTCAAAAATAAAGTTTAAAATCGAAAACTATTTATCAACGACATGTAAACTTTACTACCTGAGCCAAAAAACTATTGTGAAATTCAAATCCAGTGACCACGAGAAAGGAAGACATCTAAACACAGATATTGAAAAATATGGTGCTCAATGTGTAGTCTTTCAAACGAAATTCACTTTTTAGTTGAATTCCCTCATACTCTGCGACTCGTCAGAGTACGTTAGGTAATGCTATAGATATAAATTTCAGAACAAATCCAAGGCAACTTTCTTAGCAATCATGTCATCCCAGGAAAAAGAGAACATTGTCCAGTTCCTCGCACAAGCCTTTGATTTTAGAGAAAAACACAGAGTATGACCGAACGAAGATCAGGCAAACCAACTATCAATCAATTATATTTTATATTGATAGTATATCGTTTTTGTTTAGTTTTAGATTATCGCATTAGTTTGGTTTTTTGCGACCATTACTAATTCAGTTTAGTGTCTTGAATTAATTAAAAATACCATGCTCTCCTTGCTAATGCACACTTATAAAATGATTTGTACCAATGTTCTGATTAACTTTTATGTAGTATTGGCTAGCATATGTTTCACTTTAAAGTAATGGCAGGTATTGTTTATTTTCAAGACTAACCATTACCTAAACCATCATTCCAATGAAGACAATGTTAAAAAGATACATTTTATTTCAACAGTTAAAAATTAATCTTAACATCTTGTTTGAATAAACTTTTTGAAACATGTAACAACATAATTGCATTGCTCTTCTATAATTTAGCAGCAATAAAAACATTTGGTTTCAGATTTGGCCCACCTGCCAATGTAATTGTCAAATAAGCTTGCAAGATTAATGGTTTTGAATCAGAGATAAGGATTGGTTTGAATATCATAGATTATCATATCAAGTCACAGTGGTTATACAGACAAACAAGGTTCTGAACACAATCCTCTGTCCATTCATTCTTTGAATTATTTATATCTGCATTTGTTCGTTCAACTGGTATCGTAGTTATATTTCTTGTCGTGTTTAAAGCAAAATGTAGACTGAATATTGTATGCATGTATGTACGGTGTGGCCAGAAAATGTAAACATTTTGTGAAAGTCATCAATATTTTAGAAACCTGACCTGTATATCAATCAATGTTGAATCCTGAGAATTTAGTGATAATCAACTTATTTTTTTTTTTTAACTGAGAACTTAGATTTAACACATTTTAATGCACCCAGCAAAATTAAAGTAAATGAAGATAACATAATTTTTTTGTTTTCGCTTGCTAATTACTCAGATTATATTCTGATATTTGATGATGGACCAATAAAACCTGCTTTCTAATTAGGAAAAGAATTCTATCAACATTTTTGTTTAATTTTTTATTTATTTTTTGTTTGATAATTTTCTTCAGAATATGTTTTCACCGTCGTTTTAGAGAAAATTTATACTTTTTAAAAATAGATTGTACCAATATTTTCTATCTTCTATCTTACACTTTGTTTTGTTAGCACCCACAGACTTATTTACTTAAAATACTAATTTATTTATCGTGTCACGCTGTCAACCAAGTTATTCTAATTATTAGCAAAACTAATTGGTAATAAAGCTTCATTCTGTTGTGCAAAAGATTAACGATTTCCTGATTGTATGTGTGTAATATTTTCTTCTGTCTGTGTTTTCAGACTGTTATTTTTATCGAATAACAAGGAAATATTTCCCACCCATTTTGGAAAAACGTCAGTACCTTTGATTTGTACTTTGTACAAAGGTTATTGGTTGTCACATCAATATAATGTTGTTTTTTCTTTAATGTTTTGTTTGATGTTTTGTTTGTTTGTTTGTTTGCTTGTTTAGAACGAAGACAATAGTTTTGACACCCTTATGTTTTGTTTGTTTGTATGTGATAATGACAATAGTTTGCTCTGCTACATTTGTTGACTGTGTTATTGACTTTATTAACTACATTTGGTTTCTTTCTTATGGAATTGATTCTTATAATTTCTTATAAATTCATACATTTGATTCTCTTGTCTTGCCTAAAATGCAACAGTTATAAATTTATAATCATTGTTCTTGTAAAGCTGAAATCTACCAACATGAAGTTTCACATTTTTAGTCTTGACAGCGATTTTAATTCACTCGTCTGAGTTTAGTCGTGTTTTGTGAACAACTTTTCTCACGATATTAACTTCTGAACCTTTTTCTTCAGCGCCACCAGCAAACTTTTGTCTTCAAACTATGTTATCCTGTTCACAGGCTATGCTATTTCCCATAAAAAGGATTCAATATTATTTTGTCTCCAAGGAAATAGGTATAGCGTGTCTGAAAGCTTTATATATGATTTATTCTTTCCTAACATTTTTCTATGTTACCTGTTTGGTAACATTTGATATGTCAAAGTATTTTGTATTCCTACTTTGAAATTCTTAAATTCTTTAGAAGATATTGATCAAATTTAGTATTTTCTGTCATAACTGAACGGAAATGACCTATGTGTACTTATTCCACTCCCACATGTATTGGTTACTCATCTGTCAGTTCGATGTCGTGATTCGATAATGCTGAACTGGATTTGGTTTGGTGATGATATGCAAATTTATGTTACACATTTTTTTTTATATGAGTTGTGTTAACATGTTTTAACTTATTTTTATATACGAAACTGCTTCATACGAAACCTAGCACTGAAAATCGTAAATCGTTATCGTAAATCGTAATCATAATCGTAAATCGTAAATATTGAAAATAGCTTGTTCAAAATAGCTTGTGCAGTGAAAGTATTATGATGAGGCGTGTTCACGTTTCTAAGTTTCTAAGTTACAGGAAGCATTTTCTTATCCTAGACGGATTTAGTCAGATCCCAAGAAGGCAATGTAAATCAGGAATGGATGAGCACTTTATCTGACATCGTGGCTTTAATTCCCCGCTTATTAAAATTTGCGTTACAGTAAAGTCCCGCCATTAAGATTTTATAAAACTTCATGGAACTTTACTTAGAATATATAGAACTAGAATATAGAATACATAGAACTTCATAAGAAACTCAGATCTTGCATTCTGAAAAGAGCAACTGGAAAACATTAGGTTGATAAACCCTTTCGCTCCTGGAATTATTTCTGCCAAACAGACAAATCCTTTGCAAGTTTTATTTTGCAGGGGGTAGCACATGCAAACCAACTTAATTCAAAAGATAAACTTACATTAAGATATTTGAAACTAACGTAAAGGGCTGCCCGCATTTACTATAAAAGTTCTACTCTTGTTTACCTCCTGAAAATATGAAGTTTTACCTTGTTTATCAATGGGCCACATGGCCCTTCCCGGGGGTCAAACGGTTAATGAAGAACAATTGCTTGAGGTTGAAAAACAAGTTTTTTAAGTGTTGTTCATGTGGAGTGTCGAAAATGCTCCCGTCTTTGCAACTGTACTAACTGTACTAATCGAAAGTTATTGCAGCCACGATTTATTTTAAGAGTTCTTCGCTGTTTAGAGATCAAAGTTAAGGCATTTAGGCTTTCTTTCTCCAAAAATACCGGTCTATTACATTTAACTACTTCTCAAACCCCGAGGGAGGGAGGGGGTAACTTCAATAGGAAGATGACGGGTGTGTGCCATTTTTACATCATATCTTAAAATTTATACTTTTTTTAAACCATACCCCAACATTTATAGGAAATAGAAAAAATAAATACCCTAAAAATGAATAATATATTTTGTGCAAATCAAAACTAAATACCCTAAAATCTTTCATTTAAAAAAATGATACCCCAAAATTAATAATCTTACGTAAAATGTTACTCTAAAATTTATTTTCTGCCCGAAAAAAACCCACTCCAAAAAATGGCACACCTTGAACATCAATCTCGTTTTGGAGATGCTAATCGTCATAGTTTTCGGTTCAGCACGTTTTGTGGGCCTAACAAAAATTACTGTAACTGAAAGGTTATGACCTTATTGTTTGGGATTCAATACCAAGTTTGACTTAGTGGTTTTTCGTGTGCATTATTCGTAACAGTTATACCGGACATTGGAACAGTATCCGTAAGATGCAAGGAGCTTAATTCGATAAGAAATCGATGTAAATTTCCTTTTCTTTTTTGTTGGATTATTGATGACGATTTTGGATAGAATATTTTCCCGCACCCTCAAGGTGTAATTTCAATGGAGCCTTTGACGAGGGACGGTCTCTGTGGCTTTTCAGGAATTGTGAAATCTAAATCTGATTGGATGAGATGTAATCTTCATTTGAAGGAATCAATTTCATTATGAGGACACAGAGTATTCGTCATGTGAGCAAAGGATGTTCTTTCTCTTAACTTGTCCTTGATGTAACCTGTGCACTATTCTGCGAGGAAATGCAGTGAATAGGATAAAATCGACCGGTAACATTGCGTGACTTATCCTATATCATTATCCCATTTAACATTAGTTCCAATGATTTCTTTTATTGTATCTCCAGGTTACATTGGCCTGAAGTTTGAGAGCATTGCTCGATACTGCATTCTCTGACCTTTTTACAAAACACGTGAATCTAATTTTTTCGGATGGAATGTTATTAGGACTGGGGCCTAATTTAAAATCGGTTAAAACATGCTGAAAACTCGTATGTAAACAGGCCATTTGACTTAGTCACTAGATTGTGTTTTTGAGCAACTTTGTTTTGTCGTTTTGGCAAATGAATTGCAATGAACAAACAGATCTATGCCATGCGTCTTGACCCAATTTGTAGCATTTTAATATCTCTCCAGGACCTTTGGGACAACCCAATTAAATACAATGTCAACAAATCGTTAGGTGCTTTTAAAACAAAACTAAGGGAGATATTCGTAATTTACTGGAAGGAACAGATTTTTTACCACTGGTGACGAGGGCACCACAAACATAAAAATTTGCATTTCAAAAAGCAGTTCCAACTTTTCCTTATCGAGTTCCCAGCTTATGCTACTTTCCGACATAAAAAAACATTGAAGGTTTGAGCAATAAACTTTCTTTTGTTGACATGTCATAAAGAGAGTATATAACTATCCTTGCCATTTCGAATTTCGAAAAGCATTTGAATTTCGTACACGATAATATGTTGCCCAAGTAGTATCCTTGCACCCATTTAGGTATATTTTATCATGTATTTTTCAATTTTATTATTAGAATTTTTGTCTTTTTACTGTTATTGTTAAGTAGATATTTAATTTTGCCATGCCTGTGTATTTGGTAGCACAGTATTGTTTTTAAAAAACACTGATTTCGTTCCATGATCTCCTTCCTAGCACTGCGTTTTGGTGCCCAAGAAGCTAGATACATGGAGTGGGCTAGTCAGACCAGCTGACATGTTTCTGAAAGTAAACACGTGCTGTCTGTAATTCAAATTTTCCAAGTCTGCCTGAAATTACTCGTTAATTTTGGCCCGTTTTACTTAACCCTTTGAGGCCCTTCGAGCAATTAACCATGAAAAATATTTTTAATTTGAGTTGAAAGGTGACCGTATGAGCCCGCCACTTAGAAACGGACTAAAATATAAAAAACTGCAGGCTGATTTTTGGGCAAAAATTTACGAATTACATTTGAAATGACATTTTTCTGTCACATTGGCAGCATAGCGTACCGCAGCCTAATTCCACAAGTGGCGTGCTCTTACTGCAGATCTTGGTAACAACGGTCGAAAGAAAGGAATAGCGTGTCATATTGTACAAGCCGTCTTGCCACTTTCATGACTACAGACTGCGAACAGAGATTTTTTGTCTAAAGAAATTATTGCCGGACTCTTTCATATCATTTGATTGGTGCCATTTCAATCCACCCAAATAAAAGCAGTATGACATGACACATTTTTTAATGGGACTTCAACCGCGGGTATTGTTTTTATGATGCATTGTGTTTTGTTATGGCGCTTTGGAGGGCAAGGTGTTCTGTCAATTAAGTGCGCTGTCATTGAATATGATTCACCGCACCATTACATGCCAAGTCTTTTAAGAATCGACTTTAATGCAATAGTACCAATATAAATAAAGCATTTTCATTTCAAACATTTTCAAACAAATTGCTAAACTTGGCTTTGGTCCATCGCTCTTTTGTATTTTCCTTTTTCAGCCTTGTTGAACCAATTGTTAAACTTGGCTTTTGTCCATCGCTTTTTTGTCTATTTGTCGTGACTGCACTGCATGCACTTCTTTTATCTTAGAAATTTAAAGAGACTCTTCAGCACATTCTCGACCTTTTTTTAGAAATAAAATCTCACATTTAGTTTTACAGGCAACCTTTTTCACGGCATATGGTTAAGATTGGACTTGTTCAAGTCCAACATTAAAAAATGAGCAAGTCCAGGTTAGGATAAAGATTGCTTGGGATTGCGGAGGAGGTATTTTTCCCAAGATACGTTGCGTTGGATGATCGAATTTCGATTGACTCAACTGATGATTCCATTATAGAACGTAATGCATCACGGTAAAAATATCCTTGCCGCCACATCTGTCATAAGTCGTAACGTGTATTACAGAATGATCAAAGCTGACACTATTAATTGTAATTGAGTTGAATTGTTAAGTCGATTTTTTTAGTACGCTCTAATTTTACGCAAAAGAACAACAGGAAAAGCTGACAATAACAACAGACGTACCCTTTTGGTTTATCCCCCATCCCCCTTTTGGTTTATCCCCCCTCCCCCCGTTTGGTTTATCCCTCCCCCCTTAGTGCGTACGTACTTTATGGATGCTCCCTAAGATCTCTCATTTTGAGTTTGGTCGCGTAGCTATGGACGTTGTTATTTCCAAAGTGCAAAGCCACGAAGGAAGTATTTTTGGGGGTCAGTCATTTTTAACTCTGGGCACCGGGCGGGCTAGAATTGGCCCGGGTATGAAAACTATTTAAAGAAAAATTAGGGGGTATGAAATTTTTCAATACATTTTTGCTGAGGTATAAAATTATTTGGATCTTTTTTTTTTTGGGGGGGGGGGTGACAAAACGTTTTGATTTTATAAAATTCTAGCCCGCCCCGGTACCCAGAGTCATAAATGACTGACCCCTTAGTTTCTTAAAAGTTGTTTCGTAATTGCGGAGCTATTATTGATTATTTTTAATTATTGTTATTATTTTTTCTTAATTTTTTAGATCCCATTCGATGCCGAGAAATTTCAAACGTGCTCTTTCTCTGTTCATGCATGGGATGGCGTTGTGTTTTCAAATACATCTAACTTCATTGTCACTATAAAGGATATGAACGATAACTCTCCCGTATTTGTCAGCAAATCGTACAATGGAAGTATTGACGAAGGGTCGGGAAAAGGCTCTGAGATTTTTGATGATGACAACAAGCCTTTGATCATCAAAGCGGTGGACGCTGACTCGGGTGAAAATGCGAGAATCACATATTCGATAGTAGAAACAAGCGCCAAACGCTATTTCAAAATTGATTCAGATTCTGGAAAGCTGTCAACCAGACAAGTATGTTTAATTTTTTTATTGGGATCGTTTCTTTTTATGGAAAAGTGTATGAGCTACAAAAGGATTCAGGAAACACCTGCCACAAAGAAACTAGCGTGCGTGCAGCCTCTTGAGGCTGCGGTAGAGGCTGAGGCTGCGGTAGAGGCCGAGACTGCAGTAGAGGCCGAGGCTGCAGTAGAGGCCGCACGCAGGCTAGAAAGAACCTGACTTATGAGAAAATGCATAGGCTGTTTTTTTTTGGCAAAAATCTGCAAATAATATTTTTTAAATTGATTAAACGAGGTAATTTAATGACAGATTTGAAGTGTATTGATATGACTGTATACCTCGCTGCATACACTCAGCTGTATACCTCGACTCAACCCCATGCAATTTATCAAAATATTAAAAAACCAAACAGGCTGATTTTCAAATATCAGTTTATCAGTGGCGGGTTTTTACTGTATAACAAGTCGATTTTTTGGTGCTGGGTGGCCCAAAAATAATTTATTTCGTTACCAATCTTATTTACTTTTGCCTCTTCATGTAGAGGAAAGGTCAGATTATTTGTCAAAATATTGAATATTTGGCTTTTCATTTAAATTGATTTTGGTTGTTTTTCAATAATTTAAATATTTTTGGGTCACCTGGTATTTTCTTGATCTTCAGGTTATTGCAATCCTTAAAATTCGTTCTTTTGAACGTGCTGATATGAAATGATGTGTAAATTTGGCTCCTTGTTTTTGCGGGTACATGTTTTTGAAAGACACCACTCTGGGAGTTTTCAAAAGTTGTTAGCAGGAACGAATTAATCAACAGCACAAGCAGAGATATGAAAACTTTTTCCTTAAATCTAGTTTAGGCCAAGTTTCTTCAGTAAAATCAGAGCAAAACAAGAAACATTTTGTTGACTTCAAATCTGCCAAAGGACACGGGAAAAACAAGGGATTCGTGTAACGTGTTTATGATTCTGCGTGCCTGCAGAAATACTAGTATGAATGATTAAATTTATCAAACTTTTCTGTTTTTATCAGACGTATGTTCTGCTGTCCCATTTTAACTGATGTTTGCCTTTTGTTTAATTTTGTCTATTTTTTGAGTGAATCAATTTTGTTGATAGGTTCTAAATCGAGAAAAGTGGGACAAGTTTTCATTTCACGTTATTGCAAAAGACCAGGGGCACCCTCGATTATTCGCGTGCACGGAGATTAAAATCACGGTCAATGACATCAATGATCGGATGCCAGAATTCACGAAGCAAATTTATCGTAAAGAGCTTTACACGCCAGTTTTCAACGATACGGAAGTTGCTATTGTACACGCGAATGATGGCGACACAAATGTTTTTGGCAACGTAGCATACAGGCTGCTAAGCCACGGCAGTATATTCGAAATTTCTTCCAACACCGGTCGCATTTGGGTAAAAAATGCAGCGTTGATAAAAGACAGGTCCTACTCGTTGAGGGTTGAAGCATCAGATGGGATTTTTACGAGCACATGCCGGGTGCAGATTCATCTTTCTCCCATAAAAGCTCGCAAATTCAAGTTCAGCCAAAAAATCTACAGAGCTGATGTGTCTGAGAATCATAACATACCACAGGAATTGCTCATCCTCAATGCTGTTGGCTATGAAATTGGCGAATGTATACAGTTCTTTATTGTGAACCCGAGGAAGGAGTTTATGATTGACAGGTAAACCAATTAATCTATCAATAAATCAATAAATCAATAATTACAATTGAACTTCGCTATTTTGAAGCTTTCAGTAGAGATTGAGATAGCAGATTTCAACTCTATATAAAACAGTTCAAGTTGACCAGTAGTTTGAATTGGGCGAGCTAGAATTAAATAGATTCAGCTGCATATTTTTTGTATATTGTAACTCCATTTACTATTCTGCCAACCCTTTGCTTGTCATGAAATGTTTTGATAATTTTCAAACAATGCAACTTTGTTGTTCACCGTATATATTGTAGATATCATTGAAATGCTTATTTCATCAAACTGTATTTATGTCATACTCGAAAATGCTAAGTGCACAGAAATGTTATTTCAGTTGTAATATTATAGTCAGCTATCTTTACCAGAAATGTAGCAGTCGACAATTTTCCCATAAATTTTGATTAAAGTTTTTTTTAAAAGTTTATTTGGTGATGAAAATCGTGATTTAAAAACCAAATTGTGTCTTGAAAGCAAAGGAACCCTTACGTAAGAACTAAATTATAAAGCATACAAATATTATTACTCTTGCAACAATATATTTTGTTTTTTTTTTGTACTTTTTAAATTGTATACTGTGTGTCCCAATAAAAGGTAACAGCTTTGATCAAGGCTCACTCTGCGAGTTTAACTCAAATGTATTTAAAATAATTTTAAAAATATTGTTCGGTAGTTAACTTAAAAGTTGATACCTAGTTTGCTATTATTTGTGCATCGAGAGTCAAGATATTAATTCTGAAAGTTCAAATTTGCTTTCAACCCAAAACCAGAGGTCTCGATTTTCGTCTAAAGTGCGTCTTTGGATCTCCTAAGCCATAGCGTTTTACGAAATTAATTTAATGGTGCTTGGAAATACACTCAGAAGGAAATCTGAAAAATGAAAGTTAAACACTTATTTATGAGTGCAGCCACTATGAAATGCATTCTCTTTTTTCAGCACTTTCACCAAAAAACTACCAAAATGAAACAGCTTAAAAAGTTTTTCAAAATGTTTTTCATGGACAACTGATTATGCAGATTCTTTTTGGATTCAATGCTCGAAAGTGTTTTAAAAAACAAACTATGTTGCCTGAAACACCGCCGTGAATCGGAAAATCCCACAACACGATCTTTTAAGAGCTTAGACCAAAATTGAAACCTTTGCTTTTGAGTGGGAGGCAAATTTGAATTTTCAAAATAGTATTGATTAAGTTAACCTTTTTTGGGACACCAAGTAGATAAAAACTTGAGAGAAATACAGAGTAATTTCTTAAGGCGTGGCACAGCAGGATTTCCGGGGGAAGCCCTTTTAAACGAGATCTCGGATGCGCCAGAGCAAATTGGATGCGCCCTTTGCATACTCTGGAGTCTGGGCTGGGACCATTACTTTTGCCTTCGGCGAAGTAGCTCCTCCCCCTCCCCCCAATCGAAAAATGCTTCCTACGGACCTGTTAAGGCCTTTCTAAAAGTGAATAAATTACGAAGTCAAAGCTGGCATAATTACAGTGAAACATAACAAGGTAGAAACAGTAAACGAACTAAAAATAACAAAAAATATCCGATCCAATACGACAGCCAGCCGTTTCCATTTCTGGCCAGATTCCCATTCATCAAACTCCTTTCGCCAAGTGTTAGAAATGATTTGAATCTGTCGTAAAATATTTTTTAATGTTGACTGGTCTTCTTTCTTTCTGATTTCAGCAATACTCCAGTACGACATTCTATCATTTACTGTAAATGAAGAAGAAGGTTCAGAAGGACTATTACACGAGACACAATGGCTATTTCCAGTTTTTATGTCACTTATGACGACATTTGGTTCTTCAACTGCATGAATCAATTGGTCAGCTGTTTTTTGCCTTTGTTCAACAATACCAGAAGTAAATGATTCTGTTTTTTGGCAGTTTTGCAAATCAGATGTCACATCAAATAACCCATCAAACCCTACTCTTATCGGATTTTGCTTTCTGCTGTCAATAAATACCACTCTTTGTCTAACTTTGGCAAGCAAACCAATTTTGCTAAAAAAGTGTTCTCCATTTACAAGCAAGTGTTTCTCAAGCCACTGAGGCATGGGAGCATATTTGCCCAATGCCGATCTGTAATGCACGCTCAGGATCAGGCATGTAACAAGTGCTGAAATTGCAACCTCAATCATCACAACAAAATACAATATGCTAAGAGCTGGTAGATCAGCAGATCTTGGCATATACATCGAGGTTGCTTGAACAAGAATCGAAAATGCGAGTAATAGTGTCAAAGACAATGAAATTCTTTCGTTACTCTCTGGAGGAACGAAGTATCCGACCCAAAGAGCGACAAGCAATAACGCATACGGCACGACAAAGTTGAACCAATAAAACAACGGTTTCCGTCGAACTTTTATTGAAAACGTAACATCAGGGTAAGGATGCACGCAACACGCGTATTTGATTAGATTGAACTGTTTCGTCACCGATACCAATTCCCATTCGTTGCTTTCGATGTACTGGCTCGTTGTGATTGACAAATCGTCAGCTGTCATATTAATTGCCGAAACGTCGTTATTCCAAGGCCCAAACTTCATCTTGCAATTTTGAGTGTCGTAAGGAAAATCACTTACGTCCAGTTCACAAGAGCTTGAAAAGGTGACAGGAGCGTTCCAGTGCGTGGTTCCATCATAATCCAAAATGACTTGAGTCTTGAAAAGAAGCCTGTCGCGTTCATCTGAGCTGCCTTTCTTCAAACCAGATTCTTCAAATCTAAAATTAGAAGCAAAACCATATTTTTCAACGCTCACCATACAACGTATCACAACACTAGACAGGGGCGAGAAAGGGAGCGGACAGGCTGACTCTATCTGTCCCCTCCAATAGTTTAACGAATAAATGAATGATATGTTTGAATAGTTCCAATTGAAAACCCAGAAAACATGGTCTCTGGCTGACAGCACACCCCTTCAAAAGGGGGGTACTCCCTTAGGCATTGCTTCTGACTGCTTTGATCCAATCAAGCTACAACTTTCTATCTCACATTTCCTTTCCGCCGCCGCTGAACCTATACTATTTTTTTTATGTTAGAACCAGATAAATTTTCCTGAGGATAGATTTTTTTAATTTTTAAGAATTTAATACTCAAAATGTTCACAAAATTTCTACTTTAATTTTGTCCAAATTTACGACGTGACCAGAAAGTTTTTCTGCAATGCTTCAACAATCCTTAGAGAACATTCGTGTTTGTATGGCAAGCGCAAAACTTTGAATTGCACTGTGAATGCATAATTTCATGATACGGTATTGATTTATTTGGAAATCTTATCTGAGGCTGAGCATGTTCTTAATCTGCTCTTATTTTTTTTTTACAGTTCCAGACTCGATGTTTTTATAAAGTGTGTTCCTATATTAGAAAAAAATGAGTGTAGAACTAGAACGATATCACGCACGAGGAATATATGAAGCCCTTTGTACGAGACCTGACGTGAAACTCGTGCTAGCAAAGAGGTCGTGTCCCTCTATACTGAACTTGTCAGATTTTATGACAGGTATGTGTGGAGTTGTTCTAAAACTGCCTAAAACATATTCCATTTAATATTGCAGACATTTTTATCCATATATAGAAAACTCAAAAATGATATTAACGCCTTTTCTTTATTTGTAGAGATACCCTTAACCAAACAAAATTGTGAATCTTTGGCAGCAAAAAAAGTATTAAAATTGTAGTGACACCCTAATAAAATATCTTTAATTTTCGACTACCCAAACAAAATGTCAACATTGTAGCAACAACCAAAAAATATATAATCATCAAATTTTTACCTTTTAAATACTCTGCAACTTGGCAAGAGTTTCTCGTGAAATTTGGCAAGTTCCTCTCCCCCTCGGTTCATATTAACTAATTTGTTAGACTCAGGGCGTTAAAAGTTTTATGTACATTCAGGGTCAAAGATGATGGAAACTACTTGTTTCATGCATGTTCTGTGGCTATAACTGGCAAGGAACATATGTGCCACACTTTAAGAGCATCAACCTCTGCTGAGCTATTTTTATCAATGAACAGTATTCCGGTTATACCGTTGTTATATCTTACTGAACTTCTGAAGTACTTCTGAACTTCTGAAGTACTGAACTGAACTTTCATTCTTCAGTGCTTCTTTGGTATCAATGAACAGTATCGTTTATGCCGTCGTTATATCTTACAAGTTTATTCTTCAGTGCCTTCTTGTTTACACTTCACCCTCTTATCCCTGACAATTTGACCGCTCAGATTTATTAAATTAAATATTGTGACAACTTCTCGTAAGTCTAGTAACATTGCTGAAGGGCTACCCTTAGAATGAAATGAAGCTGTTCATTACATTAGAAATATCATTTTTGAGTACCGTCTCTGTACCAGACTCTTTGAGGCAATCAATGTTACTAGACGTAGATCTCTTATTGAGAAGTTCATTTGAAAATCAGCTTTGCTGAAGGGCTACCCTTAGAATGAAATAAATTAAATATGAATGGAAGTAGCAACTAGCATGCAAATTTATGTAGTTATTGTTCGAGTTATCGATCTTTGAAGTTGTGGATTTACTTGATTTTGACTCTATGTTGGATACTTGTTTGCGTAATTACATATTGTTAAGTTAATTTTACAGTTATATTAAGCACCTTTCTAGAACATGTATTAAAATATTACAGTCAAACCCCTTTATAGAACCACCCGTTTTAACGCAAACCTCAGTATACTGACAGAATTTGACTGGAAGGAACAATAGCGTTATATCATGGTTCAACTGAACCTGCCTCAACCTAAATGTTTAATTATTATTAGCATTAGTTATTGTGTATTATTATTATCTATTAAACTGCGACAATTAAGGTGTTTCCGAAAATATCCTACTCTGTAAAGCGTATTGATAATGAGAGAAATATAATGGCTTGAAAAGGCGTTACCCATCTTGAAGACGTGAGGTGGGCGTTTCCTGCAAATAGGAAAGGGTGTGGCCGAAAAAACTTTTGCCTCTTACATTGATCCGATATTTAAATTGCAAAAAGGGCTGTCAAAACCACTTCACACCAACTTTATCTGTCTCACTCTCTTCCTATCTTTAAAGACCTTAAACAACTTAGACTTTCTGAAATTTTTAAACTAAGATTACTATCTTTTGTATATAAATCTGTTAATAAAACTTCACCTTCTTCTTTTAACAACTTCTTTTCTCTCAACTCAACTGTTCATCAAAATTCAACCAGACAATCCAATAGTGGTGATCTATTTTTAACTCAGAAGTACAGTCACAAATATGGTATAAAATCCATTCGATATCTTGGAGCCAAACTTTGGAATGATATACCACCATCAATTAGAAATTTCCCTTCGAAAAATTCATTCAGAAGAAGCCTCAAATCACATTTGCAAAATTTGCTCTGAATTCTATTTAACTGCCCAAAAGCTACTTTTAGATCTAAATTAAAAGATTATCTACTTGACCTGTGAAATACAATTGGCAATATTTTTCAACCTAAAACTAGATATTTCATAATCCATTTCAAATTTTGATATCACTAAAACTGCCGAATATTTTGATTGAACTAATGAGATTTTAAGATAGAGGGGCCTCTCTTCTCGTTAGTCTACCTACTTAGAGTGCTCCTCCTCTAAATTATTCTACTACAACACACAGATTATACTTGTATTAATTCTTTTATTGTTATTATATTGTATGTTTTGCGTTTCACTGTATTAATTATCTGTGTGTAGTAGAGGAATAAATAGAATTAATGAACTGGACTAGAAAATTAAGTGACTTTTACGACTTAATTCCATTCCTAGTTAGATCTTCTGATAACTACACAGGCTCAAACAGTTTAAGCTGTTTGTCTTGATGGCATGTTCAGTACACTGCGCTAAAAAACCACCCGGTACGATACAAACATAAACCGGTATGCTTATAAATGCACGGTATAGTTAGTTTCAATTTCAGAATATTAGTTACTGAATTGTTGCAACAGTTCTAGAAGTATGGATAAATATAAGTTTATGAGTTTTGCTACCTCTGTTGCACTGCTCTAATTTTGTTCTAAACAGTTCGCGAGCAAATTGAACTCATCTCTCCAACAACTTTGATCTTAACTCCAGAACTATTGTTTCCAAGTTTAACTTTATTTCATTTTGTATACATTGGCATTCGTTGCTCTGGTCGTGCCATTCGGTTGATTTTTTGTTGAGTCGTTTGTTAGTTACTTGAAATAAAACATTTGCATGCAGCTTTGTAGTTGAATCCAGAATTATTCTTTTCGTACAGTAGTAAGCTTTGATTTTCTGTATATATTTACATTCGTTGCTCTTGTCGAGCTGTTTGTTGGATTTGTGTCGAGTCGTTCGTTGGTTCTGTGGAATCAAACTTATCTTGCGCATTCGTGTTAGTTTGCATATTTGTGGTTGAATGCAGAAATATGAAAGTAGACTTTTCTATCAGTTGGGTTCGAGGTTTTATCCAAGGTTTAACTCAAGGTTGGAAGCAAGAAATTTCACAGCTCTTGTATTTCTCAAAATCTGGTCGGATATTTTTGAATAATTTGAGTAAATTAAAAATGTTTCCCTGCGTCACCGATTTAACTTTTCATCCAGTCATTGCTTCCCTCTGGTGCTTCATTAAAAGGCTACTACAGATGTTTTCTGTTTACTTCTTTCTCATTTTTAGGCTATTCATTTACTTATCGTTTCTTTTTTCTGTAGAATCTAATTTCTTAAACAATTAAAGGAAAAACATTCCTTCAAAGTGAAATTCTAAACGTTTGTAACTTAATTATACCAGCCTAATAAGTCTAAAAATATTTTGAATCAGAAGGAAAACTTTTGCGACACATCTCCGCATGCGCGAAAACCGGAACACCGGTAAGCTGTCATAAATATTGAACTGTACACTCGCCAAGGTTGTGGTACACCGGTACATTGATCAGAGTTGTCACCCTCACCTTTGTATCCTTGTGCAAATTTTATTTCAATTTGCAAGTCTTAATTGAGTATCATATTCATGTTTCTACCTCACTGCTATGGTATTTTGTTGCCTTTGTGAAAACGTATTTCGTTGCCTCTGCGAGTGGACGTAGGGCTTCAGCGTTGCAATTTTCACCAAACATATTTCAACGATCCATCGTTGAGTAGACTTTTCGCCATGCCATGCTTTGTTGGGCTTTTAAATTTGAGTGTTTATTTGAATTTCAAACTTAAGTGGATTCGGATGATTTGTTTCTTTAGTATCCATGCAATATAGTATCCTAATGCCCGTATAGGCATGCATACTTTTATGAATGCTTATTTCAATCTGGTGAGCAACAATATATGCTCCTTGCACTCGTTGTACTAATTGAATAGTAACTTGATTAACCTTTTTTAAGATAACAAAACCTTAGAATGAAATTGCCAGAGGCTTTTTGCGTAATTTCTTTATAATTTTCAAATGCCAAAGAATTTGAATTCAATGCAAGAATGATTTTTTAGCAAATTTTCCCAAAAATAGACATATTCAGCTAAGGTTTGCCAACCAAGCGGCAAAGTAATTTGACCAATCGCTTCATAACCATATTTTGATCCTTGAAGCAAATGTCATTCCATTAAAACTCGTGCTGAAAACTGAGAGTGAAAATCTTCGTTTTTCAGTTTTAAATTATCTCATCTCCTCTTCCATAATCAAAAATTTATAGTCTATGCTCATGAGTAATTGAATACCAATATTCCCAAGAATTTGATCGCATGAATTGAATTTTGTGTAAACAAGCCTAGCCCAATATGTCTATATGTGGGCAAGAACTTACCAACAGGAAACCTCACTCTTTGAATCCCCGCACTTATTCCAACAGCCCGCTTATTGATTATTACCAGAAATCAGCGACTAAATTTAATAAGAAGAATAATAAGAATTTTAGTAATAGAATTTTAATAATAAGAATTTTTGAAATTTCAACCCAACCCTCAGCTTATTTCAACCCCTGCCTGCTTGCTCGATGCTGGAAGTATACATTGAGACGAATCATTCAAATCCTATTGCTCGTGGATTCTTAAGTGCGTTCTTGCAGATGAAATGAATGAGCCAGCATCGCACAATATCACCGACGACAACAATCATCGCTTTGTAGTTGAAAGTTGTAATAAATTGTAAGAAATTGGGACAAAACACGGAGTTGTAAATAAAGTTTTACTCTCACTTTTTATTTGAATAGCACAAAGTTTGTCCGTATGTAAACATTCTCCTTTCTGTCAATAACGTCAATAAAAATAAATTAATGTCAACTACTCGGCCACATTTAAACCAATTTTTGGTGTTTATGACCCAAGAGCCTTAGTCTAACCCAATTTCGGGTTGGACTAAGAATGCTGAATTTGCACAAATTGTTATACAATCTCCAAACTGTCAATATGTTGTGCAATACTTTGGATATGTAAAGGCGATCTTTTCAAATGTATGAAGGCAATATTACAACCACAATGATTGAAAAATCTAAATTGGAAAGGGCCAAAATTGCAAAAGAATATAAGAAATAATCCTTCGAGCATAAAAATATGGAGCATAAAATTTATCAAATATAGATTGTTGTTCATTAAAAATAATTATAACTTCGATTCAGATTATAATTTCTAATCTAATTGATTGTAAATTGGTCCAATATCTATTGGCGTCAAGAAAACCTTTCAAACTACCTGTTGATAGGTAAAGTTGTTGAAAGTGTATGTAATGTTTTAATGTGATGAGCCTATCATCACAGTAATCGTTTACACGCATATGCTCATTTGTTTTAACAATGAACTTATGGAGGGGTAATTGAGTATGAGAGTTGAAGACATATGATTTTGGGTTGGCAAAAATATCGAAACACATGATTTTGATGATTCTATATGTTTCATTTATTGGAGAGGGAGGCGATCAGGGCATGAGTTATGTAGTAATTAACTAAAGTCCAAGATGACAGTGTTGCATGTCGGATCTGTTTAGATGCTTGCTGCGAAAAACGGCAAGAAAAAAAAATAAATGAATTAATTTTGAACTAATATTTTGCCCCGACATTCAGGGCTTCTTCAGAGGGAACACTAACAATGAACTCTTTTATAAAAATATTTAAAATAAGGATGGCGTTCTGTGATTGGTGGATGATAATGATTTGATCATACTCCGCGGTGGGGTGCAAGGTGATGCTTTGGGGTCCTAAGATGATAATGAAAATTAGAATGATAAGAAGGGTTCATGTTTACACAATGATGAACAATTTATTCTACTAATCAACCCTATCTGTAAAAATAAGTGGCATTTCCCTTTATAATTGTCAAATATTTCAAGTATTGATTTAACCTGACAGGAACCTTTTTTCCACAACTAAATGAATCTTCATTTTTCCAAGTCCAAAATTTGAATTAATTTGGTCCTTGATTTTTCAATCAATTTCAATCAAAATAAAACACAAAAATAAAAGGAACAGCCACTGGTGTTGGTAAACATAAAATTATCACTTCCAGGCCTCACTTCGGATGTTCTTTCTCCGCTTTAACTATGAATTATTTCCTTAATCAATTTCCTTAATCAATTTCCTTAATCAATTTCCAGTAAAACCTGACACTGACAAAGATATTTTCAATCTCAAATAGATATTTTTATATATTTTCAACTTATCCGGCCTAAAACTGGCGACCACCTGCATAAAGTTTACTCTTCAGGATCGTCTTGTACAAATTCGTTTATTCTTCAGCAGTGGTAGCTTTCAACAAGCATAGTTTGACAACTGGTCTTACAAATGTTAATTTCCTCGTTTTCACCACTGTTGACCGGAAATCTCTTTCATAATGGACTTCGGTGACTCTTCCTAAAGACCAGGATCCTCTGGGTGTATTCTGGTCCATGACAAGTACAATATCACCCTGAGTTAGGTTTCGCTTCACAAATTGCCAATACTGCCTGATTGGTAACATTGGCAAATACTCTTTGATTCATCTTCTACAAAATTGATTGGCCATATACTAAACTAGTTACCATCTCCGTCGTAAATACTGATCTGTTTTCTTAATAACACCTAGCGAAAACTTTGATTGGTCTTCATCAGCAACAAATGATTTAATGTCAATTCACTGATGTATTTTAGATCATCTGACACCTTTGTAAGTGGTCGTGCATTTATGATCAATTTGACTACACACATCAGCGTGCTCAATCCTTCGTCATCCATGATTTGCTTCTTCATTATTGCAATCCCCAATTTTTTTACTGATCCTATTGCACGTTCCCAACTACCACCCATGTGTGATGCTGCAGGAGGGTTGAATAACCATTGATCGTTGGGCTAAAGTAAAATTAATGAATGGTATCCTGATTCCAACGAAGAATTGCTTCCCTGAGTTCCTTTTCTCTACTTCTAAAATTGGTTCCGTTATCTGAGCGGATTTGATCTGGACTTCCTCTTGCTATAAATTGTCACAAGGCATCGATAAACATATCTTGTCTAAGCTGTGTATCACTTCAATGTGGATGGCACGAGCAGTCAAACAGCCAAAAATTACACCGTACCTTTTGACTCGACTGCGTCCTATTGTAACCATGGAAGGACAAGAGCAATCAACACCAACAAACGCAACAGGAAGCTTATCTGTGAGTGAGTTAGTGAGTTATCGTATTTAACCTGCCTGGGCCAAATCATGTAATTTTCACGACATAGCCTTTGCAGAATGGTTTTGCTTTCAAGGTGAATGGAGACAAAAAGCCAATGAGGTCAAATACATATGAAATAATACTAAAAATTCTTGGACGTGTTGGTGTCTTGTATTTACAGCGAATTTTGAATTTGAATTTGTCAGTGCCTGCATTCTACTGTAGTCCAAATACTCTCTCCATTGGAGGGAATCATCTTCAAGGCAGATATTATCCAACTCTTTCGACCATTCATTTTCTGGTATGGCATCCAACACTGATTTTCAGTTGCTTATCCACCTTTTCAAATAAAAAACTCCCAAGGAAAGCAATTGACACAACTGTTTCTGCATTTTGACTACTTCTTCATGACTTTTGACACATTTCAGGAAATCAACTACGTAGAAGTTGTGTTGTACTGCTTTAACCACATCGGGATCAAATCTATATTTATTGTCCTTGACTGCTTTTCTCAGGGCAAAGATGGAGCAACTTGATGACCGGACTCCGTCAAATAGGTGAACAATCATTTGATATTCCTCAGGTTCAGTTGCCAGGTTGCCAGGTTCTTATCAGTAAGTAAGTAAGTAAGTTTTATTCGCCACATAATTAAAAGTTTACAATTTAAAATTTAAATAAAAGGATAAAATGTTACACAAATTCGTAAAGTAAAAAAATCAATAAGAAACAAATACATAAAAACACACACCCCTAAACTAGAGTGGCAGGGATAGCACTAAAAGATCGAAAAGATCTTGATTCCATAATTTAGTTCCTATGTCTGGGTTCCTTTGCTTTTAAGACTCAGTTTGGTTTTTAAATCAGATAACGCAAAATCTCAAAGCCCAAATTGATCATTTGAGGAAAAGTTGGCCCATAAGAGTACAAGCTCATCGGAGCATTAATTGTGTCATGTTCCTACAACAGTACAAGTTCAGTTTTCAGATTGGTCTGACAAAGTCTAGAATGCAAAGAGAGTACACACACATATGACATATGTAGACTAGGTTTCTTGTGCTATTAAATTAAGAAATATGTTTTTTCTTGCTACTTTTGTTCAAGCGTTCTGCACTTCGAAAAGGATAGCGAAAACGTTGTTCTTCAAAAAACCTCTTGGTACATAAATGAGAAGAAGAGAAAATTATAGAAGAGAAGAAATCACAGCAGTATTTCATCTAAAAACAAATATAAGATAAAATAAAACAAAATTACCAGTTTTTAATATGGGCGACAGAGTCCTCTTCCTTTTGTTTCTGCTCACCAATCGCAAATTGATGACATCCGATATACCAGCTTCAGCAGGTAACCACTTTTATCTAAAATTTGATTCCCGTTGGTTACACTGAAATTAAATTGAAACGATTAGCTTCATAGAATGAGATCAGGGATCAAAAATTATATTTGAGTTAAGAGGAAGTCTTAATTTTTAATATTTCTTGCGCAATAAAGTAGCATATTTTTTCTGCTTGTACGAAACTAGATTAATTAATAAATTTGACATTCGACACTGTCCATAAATTTGATTAATCAGTAACTTTTTTCATTCTACATTGTCCATAAATTAGCTGTTTTTGCAGAGAGAAAAAGCATACGAATCTTTAAAATTAAGCCTATTTATTTGCAAAAACAGATCATTGAGTTTGAAGAAAAAATAAAACAAAGGACAAGCAAGAAAGCATAGCAATGTTAAAAAGAGAAATGAAAGGCCCCTGGGCAATTTCAAGTTTGAGGACCTAACTTTGTAACGATTGGATCTTTTTACGGTGAGAGATATATCACACTAATAACCAGAAGGGGTTAGGCCCATGGGCCTAGCCCAAGAAGAAAGCACGCGAAACGTTTGGATATAATAGTTCTTGTTCCAATCAATATTCTATTAAAACTAACTTCAATCATGGAATCATGCACATATTATAATCTTAAAATAACAGGACATTGTCGGTCACACATACACATAAAGACACATCAATGTAAATGACGTTGATGACACAGAACAGAACAGAGCACAACACTAAACGGATACTGAATATAAACAAATTTCTTAACAACAGATACTGACAAAAGCATCTTCGTTACACTTTTAACACATTTACTTATATTAGTAGGATTAAAAAAAGGGCGGCCTGCACACAAAAAATTTAATACAGAGACGATCAGTTTATTCGAGCAAAAGCCTTGATTTTTGGAAAAACGGACCCCATCAATGTAGTTAGGCCCCTGACAACACATGTATGAGGGCTTGCAAACTGATGTCAAAGAGCTATAGTGCAATTTTGTCAACCTTAATGGTTGTAAATTGACCTTAACAAGTCAATCTAGAAACATTTTTGCTTTAGAGCTCTTCGAAATTAACTACATTTTATGGAAGAACATTGAAAATACCACCTTTTGGTACTTATGCAGACATTTAAATCATCCCCAGGTAAATAGAATACAAATATAAGTGTTGAGGATACAGTTGCTAAGTGACGCATGGAAGAAAACCTCCGATTCCAGCGATTCCTGCGATTCCTAAATCCCGTGATTACCCGGTTGACGTTTCAAAGAATGATAATAAATTTTAGCTTTAAGCTTCATTTTTGTAGGCGAGCAAAGCAAAACAAGGAATACTGAGAAACAATCTCCTCTGCGATAGTTGTGCAAAGTGTATACATGAATCAAGCATGGCCTAGTGGTTAAGGCGCCTGACTCATGACCGCAAGGTCGCGGGTTCGAATCCCACCAAGGTCATACTTGCTGCGAAAGTGTGAGGAGAGCTGCTAACTCTTTGTAATTCCAGGCAAAGGCAAAAGGAATCACGAGGTGTGGTCACATCGAGAGGAAGGACCGGGGTCGCCCTGATGGG